>UCOJ01000434.1:0-106601 GCA_900474305.1 Cecidostiba fungosa | reverse complement strand
GGAGGATCACGAACTTGAACATGGTGATTGAGTTGGCTGATGCTCTCTTCGACTGTGGAAGATTGAATCTGATGTCGACGAGGTGGTAGGCGAGGGTTTATATACTCGTGAATTTGAGAAGGGAGTATTATACAAGAATGAGATCAAGGCTAGCTGGTATAGTGGGAATAAAGCTGACTTCCGTAAAGCGGGTGGGTGGGAAGTATTACGTTTACCACTTTTCTTAATGGAACTGTGTGATACTGATGGCTGGACGTCTTGTGTAGGCATTGTTAATAAATCATTGATTTGGAAGTGTTGATGAAAAACTGATAAGCAAATAAAACATACCTATCTTTCTCTTTAGTCATTTCTGCACAGTATAAAAAGCTAAAATATAAATTGCATTCGACTTCCAATCGTGAAGTTACACAAACTTTAGTAGCATTTTTAATTGAAATGAATTCAATTCCGTCAATTTCAATACCACAAAGATGAATCGAAAAGCATGCTTCTTATTTTTCGGACAGTTCATTACTCCAAGGTTGAAAAGAGTATTATATCGAATGCTCGAACAGAGGAGAGCAGGGCAGTTACTCTGCTACAGTTTCTAAGGTCTCACCTTGCACGAGTGAAAGTAAGTACGCTTCTGTGACGTCCGCACTCACATCGAATCCGGTCATCTTTTTTTCAATTGAAGGTTCATGGTTTCAATTCGAACATATATTTTTAAAAGAATCTTAATTTAAGTCCAGCTCTTTATTTATATTTAGATTTCTTCAATAATATGCATAAAATTAGGCTCATTAACTAAATTAATGCAATAATTAATTGTTGTGCCACTCGTTATGATGCAATATTCCCGATAAAATGGATAATGCATGCGAGCTGCAGATGTTGAATGAAATTATAACAAGTCGAATTTAATTACGCAAACAGGTGAAATTATAAGTTAACTCGAGCGTCGATAAAATTATCGAGTTGATACCGATCGTTTTTTTGAAGCAGAATATTGTCCACGGCATCGTTTAATTTTTAAACATTCAGGTACGGTAATTACAAAAGTTGTTTGCAAGTTTTTTATGATACGGTAAGTGGTCAAACTTCAAACGTTGTAAAATATTGAAGTTATAATGTGTGCTAACAACTTTTACGAAACTTTTTATAGCTACGAAAATTTGTCAATTTTAAGATCATTATATGACACATTTTTTATTGACGATTAGCATTTATTTTTGGACGCGTTATGCGTATATTGGTTTTAAAATCTGATTAATTTCTTTGAATTATGTTACACGAATTTAAAAGTAACAAAGCAAAACTACGTACATCTCAGAAGCTGAAAAGTGAAAGTAGGAAACTGCAACTTACAATGAGCAGTTGTTCTTGACATTCAAGAACGTGCATCCAAGTTACCTACAATCTTTTTTACCTCCAATTGTGATTATCCGAAATATATGTCTAAAATAGACGATAATAAAGTCAATTTGTCTTGGAACATGTCCTTGATTCATTATTTTATATTTTACATGTAAAATTTATTATTCTGAAATGCATTTAAAACCACCATAAACTGAACGTAAAATGTCGATTGTACTTTATTTTTAAATATCTATCTCATAAAACCTATCAAGTTAGTTCTAAAATTCTACCAACCAGAAAAATTATGGCTCTTAAAACAGTATACGAAACCCTCGCGGAAGTCTTATTAAATTTTCCGGAATAAATCGAAACAACTTCGTCTGCTCTGTGACATTAGTACGTGAGAGATGGCGATTTTTTTCTTTTTACTTATTTAATCATCGAAGCCGGAGATTGAATTAATAAAGTCGATATCTAATATGCCAGTTCCATTGGAGATATCGAGTCGCTGCTTCGCTTTTTTTTAATTTAGGGTCCGAGGATCAAGGATTTTATTGAGATGCTTTCATGACTCGACTTCTGTACTTTGTATTCTATTACTTGGAGCGCATGTATGACCATAAAAACGCGTGTTTTTAAACCGAGGGAATTCAGAGGATAGGGGCCACAAACATTTTATAAGACGGAGGTGAATGTGTTTTGTAGATCCAAGTTGCTGCGAAGATATGGGAAACTTTGTTCTACATTTAAAAGTATGAAGTTTAAATTCAAAATCTGTAACCGCAGCATGATTTAAGAATTTTCATAAAATTTCAAACACAAAATTTTAACCGAATAAATTTTAAACCTAGAAAGAAAATAAAGCTGTACAGATATACGACCCACTAAGCGCATCAGTATAGCGCTTTTTCTTGGCAGTTTCTATTAACGCGTCTTCCTGTCGTGGATTCATCTCCGACGACTTTCTTCTTTCTGTATTTCTCGCATTGTCTTTTCCATTTTTTTAAATCATAACAGCTTTGACTCTTTCCGGGTTGCATATATGTTGGCGGTTGTATAATTGGAATCGTTAATTCGCCGAATTACTGTTATCACTTGCTGGTTTTCTCTCATTAGGGATAAACTAAGTTTAAATGAATGGGAAGACTGGTTTGTGGTACGGAGGGTTGGACTGCTATTTTAATTTCAGAGTAGACTCTGTGAAGTGTGTTTATGGGATGATGAGAGTTGGTTTACATGGTTTTTGGAACATGTAAAATTCACTCATGACAAACGTATTTCGTAACAATACAATTAGTAAAATGGAAAGCATGCGTGGAAATGTTAAGGCAGATAAAGTCACGTCGTTAACCTACCATGAGTACGTGTAAAACTTATGCAAATATAGATGCAGTGGATGTATACATTTCCTAATGTGATTATATTTGTACACTTTTTTAAAGGAATATTTCTGTTCTTTATAATATTAGTAGAAATGTTCTTTAAAACTGCTGTTGGTATAAGAAAGAAGAAAAGGAGACATTCGCGCAAAGAAGAATAAAATTCGCCGAATAAAACCGAGGAAACTACACGCCCTTAGCATAACACGAACTTCCGACGCTTTATGGCAATTATTTACATAAGTGTCCGGCAAATGGCTGCTTGGGGCTCATAAACTTATCTTATGCTACTGTGTTCTAATTCCAGGTACGAATTAACAATGAGTAATTTCTTCAATTGTTGATTGTATAGCTAATTTGCAACAATTTCACATAAGCGACGATAAATTATGATAGTA
The DNA here is from genome assembly GCA_900474305.1 of Cecidostiba fungosa. NCBI lineage: Eukaryota > Metazoa > Arthropoda > Insecta > Hymenoptera > Pteromalidae > Cecidostiba > Cecidostiba fungosa. The sequence continues at coordinate 103,483 of UCOJ01000434.1, read as the reverse complement.
GCAATAAAATTGCACGATATTTGGCTGTATTTAATTAGTGATTTATAACAATAATTCGTCACTAACGAATAAATCCATATTAATTCAAATACCTTAAAAAAATTGAATTTCAGCACAACCTTAACTCCCGATTCTTTTGCTTTTTTCACTGAGTTTCTTGTCGTTCTCTATTACCCTCCATTTTCCGTTCTCTCTCTTTCTCTGCCTTCTGCGTATTTATTAAATTCATGCGCATTTCCGCTACTTTCGTTCTCTGTTTTTGTCGGCCCCTTCCCGCTTTTTATATCTCAATCTGTTTCTCCGCGGCGCTTTCGTTCTCTCTATTAAATTCATTTGCACCTGCATTGAAGACTGGAGTAGGCGTTAATTTAACGAGTCAGTGGAGCCGTTGTTCCGGACCGTTTTGCAATGCTCATTTTGCCGCGATTATGACGAAGTATATATATATATATATATATCGAATCTTTATTTTTTTTTATTCGTCGACGAGTGTGCGATGCTTCTTTAAAGCTGATTGTCAATTTAAATTTTGGGGTTCAGTATAGAGATGTATTTTTAAAATTTTAAGTTCAGTAAAAACAGGCAAGAAACTCGTTTTGAGATGATTGGAATCCAAATTTCGAGATACATTAGTTTAGAGGTTTTTAATGGGGGATTCTTCAATCAAGTATTTTTTTAGGACTTCACTTGGTTTATGAAGTAGAAACATTTATTTTCCCGTGATTTTTCTTGCGTTATTGAGAAAACATATACGTGCATATGTTAAAGCAATATTAACTTTGATTTTAATTATTAGTTTTTATTAAATAAAAAGTCTTATATTATGTTATTTTTATTGACTTTGCTTTTTATCTCAAATTACCACATACACACATGTATACAAAAATATATTATTTTAAAATTACAAACCTTATAATATTGTTGATAATTCGAGTATTGGAACTCCGTCAAACGTACGCTGGAACATCATTGCTGAGCCCTTTATAAACTGTTATCTAAAAATTGTCTATTCACTTCTTTAATTTAATCATGTAGTGCACTTGTGCGTACAAAAAGAATCTCTATTGGCACAATCTCACGTTATAACGTTCACATTTCACTCATGCAGGGTTTATGCTGTTATACATTTTTCATTATAAAACTCAGTTCTTTGTAGAGCAAAAGACAGCCAGCTAGAAATAAAAATTTAACTAGATGGCTTAAACGATTATAATACTTTATAATACTCAAGGTAGTCATTAAGAGAATAGTTTTAATTTCCGAGAGCTGTCGTGTATCTAATAAAAGAGTCTGAAACAATCTAATTAAAATTTAAGAGCTAGAAAATACTCGAAAGAATAACTTTAATTTCACATAATGCAATGTCAGTAAAATTCATATACATCAATAATTACTCGACAACATAATCCTCCAACAAACGCTACAATCAATCATAACCCCACACCCTATTATACACGCAACGATATCCTTCTCCCCCATATCGAAAATGAAGCCCAACGAATCGGCCAATCAATCAGTCGAGTTTATCCCCGCGGAAAATTCAATTGCCACCTTAGCTCGTGCGCGAAGAATCTCGCTCTAAGAAACTCGCGAAAGGAATCACGTATCCCAATTAGAGCTATGCTCCAGTAGTCGATTGGATTCTCGAAGCTCGTGCAAAAGGACATCAGAGTCGCGAAAACCGGATGGACTTTAATAAGCCGAGGAAAGTTTCGGCGAAACTTGTGTGTCTTGAGACTGTTACAGTCGCGAACCAGGAGAATAGGGGAATTTTCCTTGGGACTTGGGAAATTAGATTGTTGCGGAGGATGGCACTGAGAGAGAGTAAGACTGTAATGTATTTTTGAATTTGCAGTTGTATTATAGTGGTGTGTATAGTGCTGTGTAAAATGTCTGTTAAATGTTGGAGAAGAAGGTTCACGGAAATTGGAGTCAGTTTTTCGAACAGTGAATTTTCTAAAATGTTATATAAAGGAATGAATGGATTTTCTAGAAAAGGCTTGTATGAATAATTCAGAATTTTTCCAAGTTTTTCCACAAGAGGAAATGAAGCTCAATGCGAAAGGAATATTGATATACGAAGATCGTCAATTTCGCAGGAGGACATGTAAAGCTGCGCAGAGAAAGATAGAAATGAAAAATTAAATAGAAAGCAGCTATTTGAAATATTCGCCGGCGTTTTAGTTATTGAGCCCTGCGTTTCAACTCCCAGCTGAGTTTGTACAGGATACTGGGTATTATAGGTTCTATCTTACGACTTTAATATTACGATATCGAAGAGATGCCTTGAATACTAGCCCCTTAAATATTCACGGATGCGAAAAAGCAGTGTTGCTAAATTATTTGCCGAGATTTTTCTTCGATAGTGTTCTGATCGTGCTTTTACATAGTTTGAAAATTTGATGAAATATGTGTCTCTTTATGTTCTCGGATTTATCGTCTTGTTATACTCGGATATGCTACGAGGACATCTAATGAGGCGCTGCGTATATAATTATTGGTTTAAAATAACGAATCGCGACATTAATTAAAATATCACTCGCAAAAATTTGCATTGTTATACGCTCGGGTGGAAATTTTACTGTAAGTTATCGACGATTCAGCGTAATTTATTTATAGCCCGTTGTTTTTTTTTTATCATCGCAAGAATATAACGACAATTTTATCATTTCTCACGGATCAACGAACTTATTTACAGAAATGATTTTACTCTACACAGTCTATTGTACTTTTTTTGAAGGTATATATGCGAACTGAAATAATCCGCAAACTTTACAAAATACTAAAAATTGAATTCCAATTCGTATACGAACGCCCGGTATTCCGGCGCTCGATAAATCATTCAGATTAACCGAAACAACAAACAGGGAAAAAGTCGAGGGAAAAGCGCAAAACATAAATTCATCGGCATTTTACAAAAGCACAGAAATGCTTTTATCACGAGCTTCGGGCGCATATGTTGATGAAAAACTGCAGCGCTATACAGATATATCGTATATTTATTGGCTCCACATTATCAAGGTTAATTCGGACGATTGTTCTTCCCGACGACAAAAAAGGCAGATGGGATATCGCGTCGGAAGTGTCACGCGAGATTAATAACTGTAAGCGAAAAGGTTTTTACGATTTTCAATGTATGAAGTGTATTTGGCCACTTTGAAGTTTTTGCTGGTAAATGACCAAAGTTTAGGATAATTAGAAACTTTGCTGAGGGCTCGTTTTTAATAAAAAAAAAATATGCACTGCGATAGGGTTACCACATTATCAAGCTGCGGAATATATCAAACTTCTTTAGAGACACTTTGTAGGTGAACTTCTCATTTTCTAGTGGAAACTTGCTCTTATTATTCACATCAACGTCTTGAAAAAAGGAAAAAAAAAAGAAATTGAAAATTATTAATATGGTTAGGGATATGATTAAATGTTTGGTTATAATTTGAAGTAATGATAAGTGAAACTTTGAACTCTTTCGGCAATAAAATATGGTAACTATGAAATACGCGAAGGGAATAATTAATTATTCAGCTAAAGTTGTTATCGTTTTGAATTTATAGTAGCATATTTGAATGACCAAACGCTTGAGTAGATACAAGTTGAATAAGATAACCATTAATTAACGGATTTTTAATTAAAGTTCTAAATCATTAAAATCAAGCGATGGCGCACGTAAGTGATGATTACACCTATATACCCATTTTAATAGTACAATTAAAGCGTTAATTTCTATCCCCAAAAAATAGTAAATCATTCCAATCCCTAATTCCAACAACCAGCTCTCGAAAATTAAAAAAAAAATACACGACACACAAAAAAAAATAAAACAAAAAGAAAAAGGAAAAATCACCTCTATAATCAAGAGCAGATCACGCGCGCGCGAGCGCGAAACAACAAATATTATCTCCTCGCAAGTAGAAAAAGTCGCGCTGCGGCCAGACCGAGGCGCGCGCGGCGTCGCGGCGCTTGCGGAGGCTGACGACGCACTGGCTGCAGCTTCGCTCAGCTCTATCGAGTCTGGTCTCTCTGCTTCTGCTGCTGCGCCAGCGCCCCGTGGAGGACCGAAGGCCAAGTGTACACGTGCGTGTGTAGAGGTGTATACAGCCCTTCGTTTTGCGATGCTGATTAAATTCGGACTATAAGGAGAGGGTTGTCATGTGGAGTATAGTGTGTGTGTGTTGGACCGAGAGTTTCAATGGTGCAGATGGAATTCTTGATTGATGTGGGAGGAGGGGATTTTCGTAGTTAACTGGGAGATGAGGAATCAAAATGCTTGTTTGGCGCTGAGCTGATTTGTATCGTCATGGGGATGACGGTTTGGAAAGTTTTGTTGAAGTTTGACTTGGTGTGGAGGTTTTGGATTTTTTCAGGGAGAAACTAAAACTAGATTTATATCGTAGGGTGGTTTACACGACTTTTCAGATGTAAATAAAAGGTTTCTCATACCTTTTTTAAAGTTTTTTTCAAATAGAGATATTGCATAATTTTCGATGTGAACACAACAGTCGAAGTTGTTTTCAAATAGCAAAACAAGCTCGTTATGTCTACTGTTGCTGAGAAATAAAATAAAACAGAACAAAATAAAGAAGCATTAAACTGTAACTGAAGTTATAATTAATTTTCAATCATCAGGCTACTATTTTATTGATGAAGTTTTTCAAACTTCCTATACGAGCATCAAGATTCGAGAAAATTCGTTAATGTCCTCGTATTGTTTTATTCATAAAGTTTGAATTTACCGCTTGGGAAACTGAAATTAAATAATTCAGCAATTTCCGTATACGAACGTCCCGTAGAGTCGAGAGTTGCACAACAAGAGAAATGCAGACATGCTTGCAGATATACATACTTATCCCTTTCCATCTCGATTCATCTCTCCTATATTATTTTACACCCAATTTCACGAATCAAGCGAGCACAGTGACAGCGCGATTTTCGCAAATTTCTCTGGGGAGCAATTTTTCTGCTCCATTCGCGCTGTTTAATTAAAAAATTCTTTATTTTGCTGACATTCCGTTTATTTCCTCGTAATCATCGCAGAGTATTGCATAACGCGAAGCTTTTTGATATACCAAGTGCAAACGAGTGACGTATGCATTATACATGTTTCGCACTTTGAGGTTGAATTTCTGATGAATTTCCACAGCTCGGCTGTATGTGCAGGTCGTTTAATTTCAAATTGTAATCTACGCACGTATTTGCCAAAATGTATTTTCCAAAATTACCTGCATACAGTATTAAATTTTTAGCGTTAAATAATAAATAACACTAGTCTAGTACGAGACAATCCACGTGACTCTCCAGGTGGTATCACACGTTTTAACATATAAATCAAAAAGGAAGCTTAAGCCGCGCGAGCGCGAGAGATTCATTTCGACTGCGTGGCAGTCGCGAGGAGAATCGTAAGCGGCTTTTTAGCGGCTGGATCTTTGGTGATATGTAAGCGATTTTTGAGATTCAATTCGGAGATATGGAGTTTTTAGATACTGTGTGACTTTTTTGAATCTATCCTTTTTCAATATTTTCAGGGCGAACGAATGAGTTAAAGGTTGTTTATAGTGGAGTAATTGGGGCTTGTTATTTTTTTTTGGAGGGAAATATGATTTTTCATATCGTATACTAGGAAATCTTTTGCTTCATTAAAATTTGCATTGTGGCAGACGTGAATACCAGAGATATTGTATGAATTTTCTGTCTTATTCATGCAGTATTTTAAACAAGCAATCATTAAAAATTCGATAAGTAATAAAAATAAGACAAAGAGAAAAAATTACTTTATATTAAAGTCGATTAGTCATCGATTTCGTGGTGCAGTACACGAGAGATGATAAACTATGTACACCACGTAATAAGCCGCAATAAACTTAGTCGGGTTCGACAGGGTATACCTATACCCCCCAAATCGCTTACGCATTACACGCTGGAGCTTGTAATGAAGAATTTCGCTGCTATACTCTCTCCTGTTAGCGTCAATTTATCATATCAATATACGTACGTTGCTCGCTTATACCGATTGTGAATCGATACGTGACACAATATATTCATAATAATTTTACGAGTGAATATATATTTAAAATTCATGTTGATTGATCCTTTATATACTGTCTTCAATTACGCTAAATAGCACCGGCTAATTGGATTAAAGCTGAATGACTTTAGTAGTTACGTTGAAGGTCATATAGCGCACGAGACTATATAAATGGTGAAGCACGAGTATTCGTAGAAATGTAGAATTACTGGAAGCTATCGCGTGTGATTGTATAAACGCTAGAGGCCAGGATTCATTAGCCTAATGTATTTTGTTGTATTTTATAAAATAAATTAAATTGCTCTATAATTGCTATTCTAATTGCTTGTAGAATCGTTTAAAATTAATTCAATTTCACAATCGATTTCCATAATTTCCAATAGCCCATTAACACCTATATAATACGAGCACATTATCACCCCTCAAAAACCAAGAGCAACCGAACCACCGACACTCAAGCTCTCTCTCTCTCTCTATTGCAGTGCACATAATCAGTCGATGTTGGCAACCGTGCTGTCGTTCGCTTTCCAATAACATCCAGCCACTTGTCGTCTATCCGTTAATCGTCGCCTTAAACCGCGACAACAGACTCGAGAGCGTCGAGCGATAAAGCCGTGAACTGATTTCGAATAAGCCTCTCGGAAATGCATACATGTACGCGCATTGACACGCGGTATAACGGCCTGTTTCGACAATCCGCTCATTTAGATACGCGACTATATAGAAGTTTATATCGTTTCTTTGCGAGGATCGTTTTACGCAGATAATTGAAAATTACGTATATTTAATGCATTTATTTACGGATGTTTTATTTATGTTTTAATCATAAGAAAAACCAAAAATATTTTTTACGCTTTTTCTTGCAAAAAAGCGTATATTTTTAATTAAAAAACACGCTATACATCTGTAAGCTCATTTGCTCGTTATTACTTTACATTTCCAACACCACTTTTTTAGGAAAAAAAAAATCAACCAGATACGCGTTATTCACATCCACCGAAAACCGCATAGAAAAACCTCCAAATTCTCGGGGCTCCGACATGTCACACAACGCGCCTCATTTGCATTTTCGAGGCGAGAAAAGCGAGAAACATCGCGGATTTTCGCGCGCGTGACGCGACTTTTGTATCTCCGAGGTATAGAGATACATATACATGTAGGTGTCTGATGAAAAGCTGGGCACGTCTTTTTAATTCTTTGTGTCCTTTTTTTTTAAAGAGTCTGCGAGTCGCTTTGAGTCAGTTGTTTCTGGCTGAACCATTGTGTTTTGCTTACAAAGGAAATTACTATGAGATTGTGTGTTTTTTTTCGGATTTAGCTTTGCAATGCCGCGGAAACGACGCTCCGTCTTTTGTCTACGTGAAGTACGGCGTTTAGCTGGTGCTACTGTGTTGTATTTAGTTGGCGAAAATTTATACGGAATACGTTCATTGAATATTTTCTTCTTCAAATTTTGAAAATAGGTGAGCTTATTATTTCTGAATTGTGAACTTTCTGAGAGCATTGTACATTAATTTTTTTATTCATATTTCGAAGACGCATGAGACATTGAAGTGCGAGAAATAAAATCTAAAAGGTAAAGATTTAAATTTAGACTTAATACTGGAGGAGTTCCACCTACATCTTTGGCAGACCTCCGGTAGCATTAGCCGCGGTTAGTACTTGGATGGGTGACCACTGTCGATGCTTGCAAGACTATGTGCAATTATTTATAGATGTTGTTGCACACCCAACAAAGTGAGCGGGAGTTGTGGAATGCTGAAATTTGGTATATCTAAGCCTACGGAATGTTGTGACCTAAATATCCAATACACCTATCATCTAGGAGCTGGTGTTCCTAATCAGAATATATTTGACTATAGGATTTCCTCGCTTCGCAGGCGTAACTGTGGGTAAATACGAGATGGAAGAAGATTGGAAAAAGACTGGTGAAAAGAAGGTCGGAACAAAGTGGGTACGGGAAATAGGAGGTATACGAGACACTTGCTGGACCAAGAGGCTGCAAATGGATAAACTCCGCAAAAAACTAGAGGAGTTACGAGACTATAATCTCTAATAACTAATTATAGCATCGTACCATAATGTTTAGATTATAGGATTTTATTACACACGTATACAAACGCTTTTTAAGGCTCGTGAATTCGATCCAAAGCTTTTTTTAAAAATTGAAAATCGACGCTAATTACCCCTTCGTTCATAAAAGCGTCATCAACTAATCAAACGAAACAAAATCACATGTCCATTACAAATCCACACAAAAACCCTACACCAATACAGCTCATCATCTCACCCAAAAGAAGTATCGCAAAAAACTTGAACCGCGTCTCAGCGATTAACTCTCGCCTACACACAGTAAAGCCACGTTGAAAAATAACGCTATATGATACTCTCGCATGCAGTGCCAACAACTTATACACGTGCGCCAAGAGACAAAGCGCAGACTTCGCATATCGATCGGCGGCGCCTCTCTCTAGTCGCGAGAAATGAAAGACGGGCCTCGTGGATCATCGGCTTTAAAGCTAGTGCGGCTGATAAGTCTTGTAATTATTTTTGTAGTAGGTGTAGCCGCGATTCGAACTTTCTTCATTAATCTTCGTAATTGATGAGGCCGCATTGAAATGCGTGTGCTTTCCCTACGATGACATGTGTGTTTGCATATATACCTGTACCTTGGCTTCTCGTTTGAACGCATTCGCAATTTATGGTATAATTAGGAATATATATATATTCTTGGCTGCAGGTGATTAGTGAAGCTTTTCATTCCGTGAGCGTAAACCGCTTTATTTATGAATAAATTATATAAATCTATTATACTAGAGAATTTCGCTCTAACGGGATAATATTCATTCGAATTCGATTGTTGCAACAGTTGCGACGCCTCGGGCTTTATTACGTTATAGAATTGCAAGTTCATATTGTTCGTTGAATAATATATCTGTGATTTATTCGATACAAGGAGCTTTGAATGTAAAATTATTATATAATAATATACGTGCAGCATTAAAGTAGCCGTTTTAAAGGCCTTAGAAATCTAGGAACGTAGGAACACAATGAACTCCGAGTTACATAATTCGAAACACATTCAATGCCAGACTATGTACTACCCCATACGCAGACTCTATTACTTACTCGACTTACAATTAGTTCTAAGGTCTTTGACACGCTTGCTCGAGCATTGCTATATAAAATCTAAACTTTGTCCATTAATCAAAGCACTAAAGTTTCTTTTTTTTTCAATATAATATAGACACTTGGATAAACAACGAAAGCTCAGTCTTCCCAAAACTCCAAGCATTCCTAAATCAAAGATCGAGCTTCCAAGCCACGAATTAAGTTTGCGACGCTCTATCTCTCTCTCAGTTTAACCCAGATACTTCTCCCTCTTCGTCTGGCTCAAGGCGGGGGTTCGACAACACTGGTTAGCTTTGCAAGGCTTCGCGGAAGCCCTCCGCCAGTGCGTTGTGCGAGTGGCCGACGACCAGCAGCTGCTAAACACTTCAGCTTTGTTGCTAGCTTGTTTTATTTGTTTGTTCGTTTGTTGCTTGGTAGGAAAGAAGAAGGCCTTCAAGATTTCGCGTAACTTAGTTTACGCGGCGATTTTTCTTTTTTTCATTTTGTTTTGGTTGCTCAGCGGCCTATTTTTTGAATGGTGAAGAGCCATGGGTTGGCCCACTCGATCGCTACGCGTCGCTGGTAATTTCTGAACTTGATATATAGTTTTGAATGGTGGTGGTGATGAGGTGAAGTGATGTGGGATGGCTTTTGTGTTGATGTGATATTTTAGAAGTATACCTATATTGAATGATCGAATTACATGCGGTTTTCGAAATAAGCTGTAAAAATAACTTAGGAGAATCGCGATGGGAATCATGACAATTAACAAAACAATTACATGTGGTTACATTTGTCGTTTAACTTTTGGATATTCGTATGTCCGTTATTATATTGTTAAATTAATTTAGCTCGTGTAATTATTATTCAGAGAATTTCAGAATTATTTCATTCCTGTGTAAAAAGTAGAAGAGAAGTAAAAGACCAATTGTGGTTGAAATGCTCAGTTGAACTAGATCTCACAGTCGGTCGACCTGAATAAACAATTCCTATGGCTTCTCTTATTATGCTTCTAAAATATTGCATCGATGCCTAGTTCTAAAGTAGCGATGAAAACCGATTACGCGATCACCAAAGTGAACGAAATTTTCTACAGGACTACTCGTATTCCTGACATCGCTGGGTCCCGCCGCGCTGCAAGAGGCCAACTGCACGACGCCGGACAACTTCGTCAGCTTCCAACCGACGAATGCCAGCCGCATAGAGGAGTCCAAGTACCGCAGCAAAGATGATCAACGTATTAACAAGCACCTAGATGACCAGGATTTTGATAGAAGATTCGATGATCAACGGATTAATAAACGTCTGGAAGAAGAGGAAGAGGGTTCGAGTTTGGAGTTGAAGGTTCGACCATTGAATAGTAAGGTTGATGATGAACAGCCTAGTAGACAATCTGTTGAACGCGAAGACGAGATGGAGCACAGAAACAGGTATCAGGATAAGGAGAAAGTAAATAGATACGAGGATGATGATCAGTCAAGTCGAAGTTTTAACGATGGGCAGTCCAATAGACGTTTGAATGATCAACATTCGAGCAGGAATTATGAAGATGAATACCCTGCGAGACATTATGATGATGAACATTTGAACAGAAATATCGATGAACATGTCGCGAGACCTGTCAATAATCAACATTCTGATAGGAATATTGATGATGAACGTCCTTTTAGGCATTATGACGATGAACGATTAAATAGACACTTTGATGAACATCCTATTAGACCTAGTGATGACCAACGTTTGAACAAAAATTCTGAAGATGAACGTCCTTTCAGACATTATGATGGTGACCATCCTATCAGACCAACTGATGATCATCATCAAGATGAAAATTTTATTGGCGATAAGTATTTCAATAAAAATACTGATGATCAGGATTCTTATAGAAATTTTGACTATCGTGAAAAGAATAATCCAGACAGTAAATATCGAAACACGGATCATCCTAAACAGGATTTGGACAGACATCCTGTGAATCATTATCCTGAAACACGCGTAGATAATCGTAATTCAAATAGACGTCTGGATGATTTACATCCCGACGTAGCCCCAAAAAATCAAAATTTTGAAAGACATATCGTTGACCAACATCCTGACAGACAACCGATAAATCAACATTCAGGCAAATATCGCGACGAATTGCAACCCAATAAATATCGTGATGATCTGAAACCTAACAAGTATCGTGATGACTTGAACTCTAATCGACGCCTAAGTGATCCAAAGTACGAAAGGCGACTTGACGAGCCATTGCCTGATATTGAAGATCAATATAGTAACAGACATGTGGATACATCGAATCCTGTAAGACAACCAGAAAAGGATCCTGGTGTGAATTCTAATGACTTACATTTTAACAAAAAAGTAGATGAAAAGCATCCCAACAAGAATATCGATGATCGTATTCTCGAAAGAAAATTAGACGATCCAAATTTTGAAAGACGTATAGTCGAATCCAGTTCAGATAGTCATCTGGACGATCTTCATCCGGATCAACGCACCAATGAGCAGAACTTTGAAAGACGTTTGGTTGATCAGCCACCTGACAGGCATCTCGGAGTCGATGTACATCCTGATAGACGAATTAGTGACGAAAAATTTGAACAACGAATTATTGATCAATATCCAGACATGAAGAAGGACGATCAACCGCATCCTGATGACGACGGTTTATATCCCGAAAGACGACTGGATGATACAAAGGTACAAATAAAATTAAAAAAAAAATATGAATTAATAATCTTCTTAGTTAATGGACTCGTAGAATTAAAAATAAGGGAAGAGATTTTACAATTTGTATACACCGCACGTGAATTTATCAGCTTAGAAGTACTTATGTCACTGAGGATTACCTTTTATAATCGGATAATGCGTGTCCAACGTTCATTAAAAGGACGATGCTTGTGAAAAATAAACGAGAGTAATCTGCTAAACAGTATGCAAAGCTTGAACTAAAAAATTTATCTGGAATATTATCCTTCAATTCACTTGTCAGCTTTATAAATAGAATAGTTGTTAACTGAAATAAACAATAAACAATGTTGCAAAAGGTTCTCTTCATTGACGACACGACTTTGTCACCAAGAAAGGAGTCAAACATCTCGCACCTCATGACGTTTAATCTACCAAAGGATTGGGACGAAAGTAAACCAAAGCTGAATTTCCCCAAGAAATACGGCGAGGAAAGATTCAGGATGGCGACGCTGCATCTCGACAAAGGCCTGTTCGCCTTCGACTTTTTGAGACATTTCCTCTCGATCATTCAGCCGCGTGATTTTCCTTTGGGTAATTAACTACAAAGCTTCTTTCTCGTTACTGATTCTCCGTTTACAAATCATTAAAAATAATTAACCTCATCAAGGTCTGCAAGCAATCTGATATTACAGCTTTTGAAATTTTCATGCTACACTCGTTATAGAAGACTGAAATCACCTAATTATGATTTTGCTTGCCATTATATATACTCACGGTCTGTTTGAAATCCACTTTCATGCTGCCATTGACCGGACCGAAAGACCTCCTGAAAGACACCATAGAGGGCAAAGTAAACATCTCTACGTTAATTAAGCAGGTGATTACCCAAAAGCCTCTTTAATCATTCCTGCGCTCTTCCTTCTTATTAGCCAATAGTTACAATTAGCTTCGTTCTTTAAAAATCCTGCAAGATTTTTTTAATCTAATAAGGACACACTTATTTTCGCAGTCGATACACGTGGAGATAGTGTTCATCGGGCTGATCTCGGTATTCGCCGTATTGATGTTCGTCGTTCCTGGCACCGAGTGCTGGCTCTGCTGCAGACCGCGTCGGTACAACTACCAGCGACGCCGACACGGTACACTCATGTTCTTCCTCTGCATGTACGCCATCATCATTGGGTAAATATTTGACGTAATTGTCGTAGCCTGCAATCTCTCTTCCCTTCCGTTCGCACGAGTTCACATCATGATGTTAGTAATTTAGCTAAGATTATTCAGTGATTTCGCTGTGCTGTTTGCTTTGATATTTGTAATCTTGTGGTGACCGTTTTATTGAATTTCGTTTGGTCTACAGTTTTTGAAATAAATGTTCCTTTAAAATTTTAAATCTCATTTTTGCAACTCCAGCTCAATCTCCAGTCTTACCAACATTAATATCCTCCAGTCAATGCCTTGATGAAATCGCGTTCCTCCTATATGAAATTATCAGCCCTCGAGCAAACACGACCATCAGCTTACAAACCCACAAACGCTGATGCATATAACCCAAGCCGCGCATCAGTAGTAATATATACATATATATTTGAATCGCTTTGAGTCGCTCAGGGCTTGCGTGGTGACGATGCTGATCTGCAACGAGGAGGTAGCCGGAGGCATCGAGAGGATACCCGAGACCATGGAAGCAGCTCTACAGGACCTAAGGGACTATCATGCCGGTACTGCTGTACAGCTACGCAAGTGCCTCACGAGAAGTCTCGACGTTGCAAGCGAAGCTATACTCGCCGACTTGGACAGTGAGTTTCTGCGGATTGGGTTTATCTATATCTATAGCTGCCGGCTGTGCCTTGCAGCGGCTCAGATTACTGACTTAGTGTATCGGTTTGCGGCGGTAAATGGTTTAACGAGATTAAGCTTGATTTGTCGGAATTGCTGCTTGTCGAATACGTTAAAAATCTGTCCATTAATCACTGGCAAATCTGCCGAGGAAATAAAGCACTGCTTGGAAATTCTCATCGCGTCTCTAAAAACGCGCGCAGAACTTCTATCCGGTGAAAAGTAACTTTACTCGCGGAAAGTTTAGATCTCGCACAGGTCCACACGCGAGAAAAGTGCCGAACGACGAGACTCGAGTATATATATATAACTTACACACGTGTGCTTGCAAGTTCGGGAGATCAGTTTATGCGTCGTGTAAATAATGCGAGCTATAGAGTCTCGTGATTGTTTTTTAAGAGTGATGCTAATAGTTTTTTTTCTTCTTCTTTTTACTTATAGAAGTAAAATCGTTTCTTTGCGCGCACAGTTATACAGCGTCCCGAGGAAACCGCTACAAAGGAGTCGAATTTTTTATTCTTCGTGTCTGAGAGGAAAAAAAAGTTCAGTAGCTCGTGTAAGAAAAGTGAGAAAACCCAATTGCACGTGTTCTCGGCTCTCTTTTTACTTGTTTGTTAACTTTGTACTCGACGAGAAATGCCGGAGGAAATGGACGATGGAAAATGCAGGGCTTTTTTCCCGTCGAGTATATGTGTTCCCTCTTTGATCGATTCTGAAATTTTTACGCCCTATACGATTTTGCACTAGTTTTTTTTTTTTAGAAATAACGTATATCGTAGATTAGTTTCTAAATTCGAAATCGTAAAAAGAATATGTTTAATTATAGAGAGTTATATTTCCAAGAGATATAGCGACATTGCCAGTCTCGTCACGTCGCCTCTACCTCGGATAATTTATTCGAGCGTTCGATATTAACTGGGTTTATCGGATCCTTGATATGGCTTGAATAAAAAGGAGTATTTTACCTACCGGTAAAGAGATATGACGAGACTCGAAAATGAAGAATTTTTAAGAAAAATGTAGAGTATTAGACGTACAATCATAGGTACTCGAGAAAATAAGCTGCTTTGAAATCAGCTCTTATATGTTTAAGCTTATAAGACTATTTCGTTAATTTTCGTTGAAATTAAACAAGTAGTGAGACACCGTGAATCGTCAGACAAAGCACTATCTCTTCAGAATCAAACTCTCGATTTCTCTCCACTAAAACACACAAAAAGAAAAGAGAAAGCCTTGCAGACAATATACAGCCGCTCTTTTATACACTCGACACTTCGCTAATCTTTGTCGCGTGCGCGCCGAAAGAGATAATAGCCGCGACCTCCTATATATATAAAAGTCCTCAAGGTCGTGAAAGCGCGCATCTCGAGCGATTTATGCAATCGCGCGAGAAAATCGCGCCCTTGGCCAGCTATACACTGCTTAGTCGAGTTTATTGGGTTAATTATTATCCGGGTCTGATATCGTTTTATCGTGGAAAATTCGCGTTTCGAGCTTCTCGCTGCAGCTTGGCCTAGATTCTCGTCAAGGAAGTGGTAGGAAGTGAAATTATTAATTTGGATTTCCGGTACTGCTGAGACCTGCTGCAGCGGATGTTTATTTCATGGGATAGGTTGCGCGGATTTTAATTGGGGTAGTCGCTTGGATCGAGGAAGGATTTTTTTTTAATTGGAGTTGCTTGGTATTGGATTGGGTAATGATTGATTTGATTTGGAGGGGAGTTATGTATTTAAGCTGGAAGTGAAAGGTTATTTTATTTTGGATCTTAGTGATGAACAGCTACATTTATTGATTACGTACGTACGTAATACAATAATATTCTGATCATATGAACTTTAGTGATTCAGTTAAATTTTGAACAATTTTTAAGTGGGTGACTCGTCTTGCCTCCTACTAAACAGTAATAGTCTTTATTTTACAAAATTTTAATCTTTTTGGTATAAAAATTGTTATACATCATAATGCAGTCAAAAAGTAATACCCAAAAGTAAAGTAAAAATCAACTGAGCATAAGATTTATATCCAACTCCAGCATTTAAATCTCGTCACTCGATCCTATCCCTTCGTTCCCTCTCACACCCTTTTTTCCTCTCTCCGTATCGAATCCTATCCACAAGTCGCCATCCATAATCGCCATCCATCAGTCTATCCTGAGACCACTCGGTACTACCCTACTCTCTGCGCATTAGCCGCGAGACCGACTGCATATACACTGCCTTTCGTCCGGCTTATTAAGCCTCTCTGTACGTGAGCTTGCGCGCGAGAGCTTATGGATCGGCCTATTGACCTATAAAGGGCCTGGTACCACTGCTACTTGCCTACTCGTGCGATTGATCTCTATTTGGGTAGCTTTGACCGGACGTTCATTAGACGCGACGGTACTACCTCGAGGGACGGAAAGACGTGGATGGATGAAGTTGATTTTTTTTGCGTGTGTCGGGTTTCTCTATCTTTCTCTCTGATTATTGGAGTTCGGAATGTCGAGGAGGCCATTTGATTCGGTATACGGTGGTATTGATTTCAGAGGGTTATCGTTAATTTTATGTGGAGAAGATATTGCTTAGATGGAATTTTAATGTCTACAATTCTTGAAATTGAATATATATGGCTCCGAATTTATTAATAAGGTATAGAGTATTTAATAGAATATTAGAATATTTATTGAGTTTAGGACCCACTTAAATTTTAATTAAATATAAAAAAATACTATAAACTAAACATTCAAAGGCCCTATCTAAAAAATCCCAGCATAAAAATCAGTAGAAACTATCAATTTACGTCAAACAAAGACAAAAATCCTCAACAATAAACCCATTAGGCACGACTAACATCAGGTTCTCTCGCAGCTTCAGTAACGCATTAAGCATCGATTCAGAATCGTAGTAGTCATTGTCGAGGGTTCCGTATATAATCCACGACGATTTGACGCGTGGAAAGTGCATCTCGCTCTCGGATCGATATCAAATTGCCGGACGGCCACCGCGTCGAACAATTTCGATTATGGAGCGCCGGAATTTCGCGGTTTCTCGTCATAATGGATTCGTCGCGTTGTTTTGGGAAATTGTCTCGGTGTAGGGGGATGTGCCACCCTCTAGTGTGGAGTGAGAGATATAGAGGTATGAGGAACTATCTTTGCACCGGAATGTTAGAGATTCGCTGGGTTATTTGTTGTGTATAGAGGTTTATGAAAATATTCCGATGTGTTAATGAAATGCTTTTTGGTATTCAAATATTGTGTGTTTTGGCTAAGAAGAAAATGAGTTGAAAAAATTACTTCTTACACTGGTAGAAACGTTAACAGTTTGTTGACTATATTATAAAAAAGTCACGTTAATAATTTTTTCTTCGATCATCGCGACTCTTCTCCAAAAATATCCCACGAAAACAAAGCATCTCCCGAACATCAAACGCACTAAATTCGTCAAAATCGCTCATCGTCTATTCTCCTATTGCAGACGTTGAGGACCTACTGGGCAAACCCGTCCAGGCGCAGTTGTCATCAGAGACTGGAGTGGACGTCGCCCTGGAAGCGCTGATGGACGTGGCAAACGGTGAGCTTGTCCCTTTGTTCTTTCGTATTTATTTTTTTCATTTTAACCTACAAATTGTCGTCGGCTTTTTTTCGTCAGGTATGAACGCCCCGGGCGATATGTCAATGAAAATTGGTGGACAGCCATTTATTTTCCGAATGTGTGTGTGCGAGGACGTTTGATATGAGGTCATAGATGGAACGTAATTTCAAGAAAGAGATGAAATAAGAGAAAATAATTAGCGAGCATGCGGAATTAATCAGTCGTAATAGCAGTTTTGTACTGGCCTACTTTCGTACTTTCCCTCACCTCGCGAACTTCCTGGATCTCTTTAGTCTCTGACTAGCGGCGATAGGTGGCGCATAAGCACTTTTCTATTTCCCTCGTCACTATCTGCACGCGGAATGTATTATAAGGCGGTATGACACGTCAAAACAGCCATGTTGAGCCTGCTGCTTAGGCCGCTCATCCTATAACTCCCTATCATATAGGTAGGCAGATCATCATCTGATATATAACTTACCAAAAATATTCAATAGGCTTCAATCTCGAGACTTTTCATTCCTCCTATATTATAATAATACTATCAATCCCTTTAAGAATGAAAAGAATTAAATTTACTTTTTGCGCATAAAGTCTATCTTGACTCTTCCGCAAGAATCAAAGTTTTCGTCTCGCGGTCGCGGAACCCAAATCGAACTTGTCTGCGCGGAAGTCCGATAGCGACAACCGACGCCGGAACTTGGATCGTCCTTGTGTGCATATGAGCTTTCGGAATTTCAGGGCCGATAGAGAGGGAGAACTTTTCCGGACGCGTCAAATATCGCGAAAGTGAATTCCCAGTCTCGAGTGTGATTTGTTACTCAGTGGCGATGATGTTTGGGAGAGTGGATGGATTGAATTTCAGAATTTATTTCGGAAATGTATCTAAAGGGTTTCTGTGCCCGTAAAATTTTTAAAAGAAATGAATAAATTTCCGGGGTATGTGTCGTAAGAGTTTTGGTAGTTTGTTAGAGTATATTGATTTTTTGTGGAATTTTTTTTTAATAACAGTAATTTAAAAATACTTCATACGAGTAAAAGTTGTATAGAATCTCAATAAACCCCCAAAGAACGTTACCGGTTTATTGGTCGATTATTGGTGAATTTTAAAATTAACAATAGTGTAATAAAATGTCACTTCCAACTGCGGCTACAAAAACTTAAATCACACCTCGAGCAAACAACTAAAAAACTTTAATCTCGTTTCCTCCACTTCCAAACTGCATAACAATCTTTAATACCAACAGCACGTGTTCTTCCCATAAACCACTTGGTTCTTTCTACCTCCAACTCCTCGAATTCTTATCCACAGTATAGCTTTCTCCTTTTCTCTCTCTCTCTCTCTCCCAACAGTTAGCTTTACAAGAGAAGCAGCAATGTTCGGATTCGGCACAAGCTGTTCTCGAGTATCGCCAGCTGGTGGATTAAGAGGTGGTAGGGGTAGGAGAGAGAGATATTCACAGAATGCCCCTTGAAATTAGTTTAATTAGAGGAGGAGCTGGTGGCCGCGTTTCCTCGAGGTTCTGATCTACTTGCTCTGAGATATTCGACAATCACTAATTGCGACACGAAGGGACGATAGTGCTTGCGCTGGAAATTGAGATGGAGTTGTTTTTTTGGGGTGGGAAATGTATAAAAAATCCTGATCTCTCAAAGCAAATCTCCAAGACTAAAATTATACCACTAAAACGCAATGTGAACCACTCATCGACCTGTCCTCCTAAGTGAGCCTTTTCGCCACTTAGTCATGGTATACAGCGTCTCGCTAACAGCGACTGTTAAGTGAATTCTGCCGTGAGAGACGACGAGCTTTTTCGAGCTTTTGCCCTACGGCATTTTCTTCAGGAGCTAAAATGTTCATCTTTAATTCAATTTGTGTATAATATACAGATTAAATGCAAACGAGGGTCGACTGAAGTATGTTGTACGGATTTATCGAAAATAGGGTAAAACGAAATTGAAACGAGGCTATACGCGCGCACGAAACAGTGCGGAATCGTTATAAATAGCGTGGAAAACATTCATTTCGCAGGACAATTGCCACTGATTTCTATAGGAAAAACGTCGAGCGAATATATCCGTGTAAGTACGAATATATCGGAATACTCGATGCATAAATAATTAGATTTCAAAACTGCTGTGCATCGGCTAAAGTATAATTCCGCGATGAATATACTGTACGACAAAAATAGACTTTACAAATCCTGCAGAATTGGAATGACGCAAAAAAGGATTGAAAATTGTCGTTAAAAAAAATAATCAACAAAGAGAGAGAGAGAGAGAGCTTGACCCTTCGAGCTTAAAACTCATTAACTGCAAAGCCAATGTAATTCGCCGTTAAACGAAGCTATCATCATCCTCCCCCCTCTTCGTTAACAGCGTTAACTTTCGAATTCCTCGACAAGCGCAGGGCAAGCGCGATAAGCAGTCGCCCTTTTCCTCTCCGGCATTATTAATATACACGGAGGCTAAAAGTCGCCTGACAAGTTTAAATTGGCTTAAGCGAGCACCCGAGCGAGAGTCTGCGCACTCTTTTTAGCTTCTTTGGATTTATATACACGGAAGCGCCAAGTTTCCTCTGAGAGAGAGAGCTGGAGTGAGCTTGTTTTTATTTCGATCCGGGAGCTTTATTGGATGCATCATGGAGAGGAGAAATTAATACATGATTTTGCTTTATTTTTGCAGTGAAGCATTATTATTAGTCATTTAATTTTTAGTATAAAAATTTATTACAGCCACGACAGAGTTAGCCTACAAGACTGACGCTCTGCTAAAACGCGCCGAACGCGCTCGAGAATTCGGCGCAGAGTTAAGTCGAGAAGCAGACGAAATCAGGCGTGATTTGGAACGAACGGCTCGAGATTGTTCTCCGGAGGACCGATCGCTTTGTGCAGTACTCGATCCGTCCGGACTACACCTGGCGCTGAGACTGGAGAGAGTAAGGGTTTTTATGTTTGTCAGAAATAATATAAACAATTTTTAGAAAGCTTAAAAGCTTTCGTTGGAAAAAAATATTCTAAAGTTTAAAATATAAATACAAAATAAAAATGAAAGCGTTGGATGCGTGTATCATATACGAAGAAAAATATTCCTGAAAAATAATAGAAAATCCGAATAACAATTCGATACCCTTCAGATCGTAAAAATCTCACGGTGCACAAGCCAAACGCTCATGAAAATCACAAAGGCTTGAAATTCAAAGGGAAAGATACGTTTGACGGTGTAAAAAGATTCGCCGCTTCGGATCATCTATTTTAAACAATCCTATTTCGGTGAGCGAGCTTTTCCAAGGCTTCAAAGAAATATTGCCAATGTAGGCGGATTGATGCGGAGCCTCTGCTTCCAATCAATCTTGCACCCTTAGACTCGTCACTGAGACTTGGAGTCTAATGTTCGAGTGGATAATAGGATTTATTTATTAATCGCGACTGACGTAGTAGACGTGTGCTGATCTTGCGTTTTTTATTATTATTTTAATTTTTTTTCTTGATAAAAGAGTTATTCATTAGGATAAATCAACAATACAATATATTTCAGCTTATATATTATTATTATTATCCTATTTTAAACACAATTTAAAGGTGCATTCAAAGAATCATCCCAAAGCAAAAATATTTAAAACAAATAATTTCATCTTTTTTTTTATTACAACAAATTTATACATTTCTTTCAAATATTATTTACTAAAACACACACAAAAGTCACTAAATAAAGTCGAGCTCTAAGCTCACGTCGTTTTACCAAGAGTATATCGCGCGGTTAAGGGTCGCGTTATTATTACGATCCGGTCGCGGACAGTCTCGGGATTTTTCGAAACGGGCGGCGAATTTTAAAAAGCTCAGGGAGAGCCAGACGGCTTTATCCGCTGGGAAATCGTTTCGGTTGGAAGACTGTCTGGGCTTTCGAGAGGTTTTTTTCGTCGCTAGATCGGATTAAGCTCAGACAATAGAGGGAGATTAGATAGAATACGGTTAATGTAAACAAGTTGGTTTTTACAGACGCGAAGCTTTTGTATGAACGGTTCATTCATTAAGTCTCTCACACACTGTGATAGTTTATCATGCAAATTTCTTCGTTTTTTCTAGTTTGAAAATTTAATTCGTTCATTTCATTTGTTAAATATCGTTGATGGTTTTACAAATTTTATTAAAACAATTGAAAACAAAATAATAAATTCTAATAATTACGCACAAATCCAAATATGTTTTTAACAAATCATTACTACCTCGTAAAACATTCCACAAATTCGAACGCACAGCCGTATACAAATAAAGCTTACAAAAATAAAATACCTATCCCTCCTATCCCCATCATCAAAAATGCAGCAACGAAAAGCATTCCCCACACGCACGAAAGAAAAATTCTCGAGACAATACGACGTTGCAGGTGGCAAGGGACGATCGGCTGCTGCGACTACGTCAGGCGGGTCGTGAGAACCTGACGGAAGCTGGTCGACAGGCGCGCGGAGAGTACCTCTACGTGCCACATCACGTAGCCAGAACGACCCTGGAGGCGCGAAACCGTAAGTGATTTTAAAGAGGCTCATAGTTGGGCAGTTAGAGGTTTCTTGTTTTTGTGTGATCTTCTCGAGTAGGTAGTGGAATTTTTCCATATTGTTGAAGGAAGTGCTTGTGTGTGTGTGTATGGTGTACTGGAAAATTGTAAAATGCAATATTCTATCTTCGAAGGCTTCAGTAGAATGTACGTGAAATTGCACGTCATCGTAGTACGAAGACAGTGTCTTTTTTAGGGAAAATGTGAAAATTCAATTTTATGCAGAGTCAATTTTAGTGATTCGGTGGAAGTGGAGGAATGGAATTTGACATTTTTATTTTAGATGCTACTGCTCTTGTATAGTATACTTTAGAACCAGTAAGAATATTAATTAAAAATTCTCCAGGAAGAAAAAACTGCAAGCGACACCACAAAAGCGTGCTCTTAGTTAAATTAATTTCCGTTCTGAAATTATAATTACACAAAATCCCAACGTGTATTTCTTTCCCCGCAGCGAAAAAATAATTCAGCTCGAAACAATTCAACCTCCGGTGTCACTCAATTCGTAAACGCGGTTTATCGACTCAAACGAATACATATATTCGTGTCACTCGCTGCAAACATATCGTCGCGGGCATATATGCAAACTGGCGAAAATCGAGAAGTGCAAACAATAGAAAAAAAGACCACACAACGTGTACCTAAATATTTAAAATTCATGCAAGACAGAAAAAGTTCGAGGAAATAAATTCGAATTTTCGAAAGGGTATATAAAAGCAATAGCGCGTCAGTCAAATTTTTGCGCCTCGCTTTTTATGCCAGACTATCGTTTCGCGCCATTAGTCGATGTTTGATGGAGAAAGGGTCGATCGCGTTGTACTTTTATTTAAAGCTTTCATTTTTGTTCTTTATTTGTCGTGAGTAGTAGGGTTTCTTTATTTTGTATTATATATAATCGTGATTTCTTTTAGGATGGATTTTTATTTTTGAGTGACAAATGTCAACGATTGAATATTTTGT
This sequence comes from Cecidostiba fungosa, assembly GCA_900474305.1. Lineage (NCBI taxonomy): Eukaryota > Metazoa > Arthropoda > Insecta > Hymenoptera > Pteromalidae > Cecidostiba > Cecidostiba fungosa. Next base: position 80,734 of record UCOJ01000434.1, on the reverse strand, counting down.
AAAAAAAGGGAACAAAATGGGTTTTATTTCGGTACGTGACGAAAAATTCTACAAAAGTGCGAGAGTTTCAGATTTTGCATAAAACAAGTGCGCGACTATATACGCGATAGAAGAAATATGTGCTCCAACGCTTTGAACTATTCTGAATTTGAAAAAAAGAGTCTCCTGGAATCAGAGCTTACGAATAAAATAACAAATATATTCGAACGAATTTTAAAATACTAAAAGTAAACTTTGCCAATCGAGCGAGATAACTCACAAAGTTTTCCTACTACTCGAGAATAGAATTTTCATTCATCTCCTCGAACCCCTAAAGTACACACGTCTATAACGAAAATGTCGCTACTGTCAAATACTCGTCAATAATTCTTGCTTTTCGACTTTTTCCCATCGACGTCAGGCGTATAAACACATCAGTCGCTTTCGGGAGATAAAATACGCGTCGATGCGACTGTTGAGCAAACGGCACGAAGACGTGCTTTTTCAAGGGGAGAAAAGCTCGGCGTCTTTCTATGCAAATTATAGATTTCTTCCTCGGAGATATGTATATAATGAAAAACAAATTTTTTTTTATTATACAAGTAAAAATAAATCCTGCCGGGCGAAGAATAAACCAGAGTAAACAGATCGTTACGGTATGATTTGTGATTGATATGATGACAACGGGCTGTTGACATCACGTCTCTCGTCGCGTCTTGAATTTTTCTCAGAAAATCTCCCTCACGTTCTCGTCAAATCCTCTTTGCTTGTTATCATTTCTCTGCTTATATCATCCCACGCGTTATAAATTCAAAATTGAATCAATCTCTATATCCTCTAATTGCATTTCATTAAGCTCAAAATCTTCATTATAACACTCTCGACTATATACTCGTGTATAATAATACAGCGTCATATTTTATCAGACTCTTCGCTATAAATCTATTTCTCTCGGCTTATCCCCGCCAATAAGGAGACTTGACACGCGCTCGTGAGCGGGAAAAAGGGGCGACAGGCGGCTATAATGCGAAATCCATATCGTGTGTATATATATGTATATATGGGAAAGAGATGAAATGGTGAGACAGACTTTTAAAGAAAATATATACACGGAGTGTCGCGTTGTTGCCCTGCCGAGATTGTGAATAATGGAGGGAGATGAGGCGTTGGGCCGAAAGAGAGAAAGACGAGTATCTCGTGCTTTGCGAGAATATAGGTGAGTTGTGATGGAGATTCTTTTTTTTTAGAATTCTGTCGCTATACTTTGGCTGATTTGTTGGGCTGATGGGAACTGAATTTTTTATCGAGCTTTGACAATATTAAACAAAAAATTTTCTACAGTATTATAGGGAATCATGATTATGAAATGTTTATATTAACTACACCTACAAACTACAAAAACATTCTTCAATATCTTATCTCAGGATATGAAAGAAGGAGCTTTCCCCGTCAATATTAAACAAAAATGAAGACGTTCTTGAAAAGAAGCGCATAAACAACGAAGCGCTAACTTCATCGTACAGTATATACACAAAGTCGTAAGAAAGTTCGAAAGGAGTGAAAAAGCTCATCGAAGCGCATCAGGCGAAACTTCTTTTATACATCCCGCGCGATTGGTCTTCTCTCTAATTGATTACTCACCGATACTGATGGATCGCTTCCTCGAGTTATTTTCCCTTTTTTTTCTCTCTCCTCATGAAAACTGATCCTCCTATTCTTCTCGATCCTCTACAGCATACATAGATACGGTAGAAAGTTTTTGTTTGCTTTAGTTTCTTTCGGTAACTTGTTAGGTATACAAGACTTTATTAAAAATCCAACTCGAAGTTTAATCTATTATACGATGTAAGAATATTTCGCTTTGCAGGAATAATATAATTTTGAACTTTTGGTGTAAAATTCACAGAAATCCGTCGCGAGATAAACACAGCTCGGGCAAAGGTGTCGGACGAAGCTCGGAGTATCGAAGCGAGTGGCTCGGACCTGTCGAACCAGCTGGACACGGTGCGACGACTCAACGGCCAGATTCAACCCTACGTGCGCAGATTCGAGTACACGAGGTGGTTCGTTGGATTCGGTAGGCGCACTGCAGTGTTTTTATTTGTTTTTTTTTTCTACGATGCGATTTGTAACGTCTGACTTTTCTTGTGCTCGGGTGATTGGAAAATTTTCGATGCTTTTTTTAGATGGCTTGGTATGATTTTTGACTGAGTTTTAGTTTATAAGTGGATTTGTTATCGTATTGATTGAGTAAACGATTGATTTTTTTTTCATATTTTATTTGAATATAATCAAAATTCTATGTAGATAAATAATAAAATTCAATAACCAGAACAGTCGAAATGTTTCACAATGAATATTCGATCCGCTTCCGTTTCGATTTTAAAATTCGTTATTTCACCATCCTCCATACAATAACGTAGTATTTAAATGAAAAAATTACTCAATACTATTTCATAAAAAAAGAAAAAAATAATCCAATCCATTAATCAACTTTCTAAACCCCTCAATTTTTCTGTCCTCCACCGACTGAATAACGACTCGACACGTGCTGTTCTCCGGGGGTGCGACGACCCGGGGTTGACGAACGTCTCTTCTCTCTCGACACACAAACACACAGGCACAGCCATGTGTGTCTTGCTGATCTGGCTGCTGCTCTTCGGCGCTCTTTGCTGTCGCTGCGGCTCGTCCGAAGACAGAGTACGACCGACTCTTTTATGGTGAGTAAACTCGTATGATCGATGCTTGGGATTTTTCTGAGGATGTATAGTGGTCGATAGATTTTTTTTCTTTTTTTTTTGGATTTAATTTTTTCTTTTGTTTGTAGGTTCGCTTTCTTCAGCTGTTTAGTGTCGATGGGTTTGTGGTTGGTGCTGATGATGACGTTAGCGATTGCTTCACACGCGGAGATGCTTCTGTGTAGGCCGTTGGATGATCCTGAGTATAGGACTGTCGAGGCTGTTCTCGAGACGAGAGCTTTCCTTGGAAGGAGACTCAGTGTTCCGCTGAAGGATCTGTTTGAGTGAGTGGCTTATAATAATAATGTTGTATAAATTGTAATCTTTGAAAAATATTGTATATTAGTAGGAAAAGGAATAAGTATACAGAATTTAATTAGTATTTATTTTGTACCTTGTGTGTGTGTGTGTGTGTGTGTGTGTGTGTGTGTGTGTGTGTCTTTGAATCGTAAGTCATACGAATTTATAGTTCTGTTTGAAGCTACTATTAATTATCTGACCAAATGGTTAATTTTTTAATTAAAAAAATGAAGCACAATGTTATGAAGCATTTAAAAATCCATATTTTTTAAATGTTTTTAAAAAACCCTTAAATATACACTTCCTATCAAAATCACCAAAATAATCTCAATTTCACAAACAAAAAAAAATCACAAGACCGTCAAGTAAAACACTGACGATTGCACTATCTTCCTCCACCAGAAAGTGCGACCAGCACGACTCGGCTTACCCTGCTTTCCAGTTGGACAACACTTTAAAGCTCGAGCAGTTAACAGCCCACTGGACTTGGATGGGTCTAACTCGTGCCTTTTCCAAGCTCAAGGTTGACCTGACTAGTCTACGAATCCTCTCGCCGAATCTGCGTGACCGGCTCCAGAACTTACTCTATGCCAGTGGACCTAATCTCACCGAGCACCGAATTATGGTGAGTGAGTTGCTGTGCTTTGTAGAGAATATTATATATGTGGGTCGTCGTTATCTGGACGTTCGAGTTGAAACTGAGGAGGAGGGATTTAATGAATTTCTAGAGAGAAGTCAGGCGGATGTGTGTTTAGGATTGTTAATGGGTCAAGTTTTGCTGATGGATGTTATGTTACATGGATTTTGATATTCGAGAGGAATAGTTGCTCTGTGGATTGGAGATGATGATTTTAATTATGAAAGAGATATTTTAATGATATAATACTCAAAAATAATACGAAGAAAGGATTTACTTATAATAGTTTTAAGTAGATACAGAGACGTATGATAAGTCGACGTTTAAATATAACAACTAAGTAGGTCACTACTTTCTTTCGCTGCTTTACGCTGCAATGTATCAATTTATGATAAGTCTATTTAATTCCTGAATATAGTTTTTTGTCATACTTAACTGTTATGCATTACCAAGATAGCTCGTACGCGTAGTAATCTCAAAATTGCTCTCTTTTGCTAATATGCTCGGCATGCATCCAAAACCAACAAGCAAGCAAATAATAACGATTCGACGTAGTGGACCATGATGAATAGCGAGTGTGTATTAATTATTGTCTAATAATTTTTTAGAATATCTTTGGATATAAAAATTAATATTATAACACACATAAAGTTTGTTCAGAATAAAAGAAAACGTTTTACATTCCGGACATTGTGTAATATAGGTAAAATATGTGAATTACTGAAAATTATGTGAATAATCCATACTTTATCTTCTCGAACGAAAAATGTTTTACGAAAAAAAATCAAAGGTATACTCTGTAGCGAACATTTACGCATAATGAATTCATCGTATTTTCATTACTAGTCAGGAACATAATATTATTCACATTTTATGAAAAACTAAATTTCAAAGTACATACAAAGCCAGAAAATTGACATAAAACTTTGCAATCCCTTACTTCATGAAAAAACTTTAATTCCTTTACAGATACAAGGACCGATTCTAAACAAAGACCTGAACGCCTTATCGGACCAAGTGGAGAACGTGGCGCGTCAGCTGACGGACCGTCGTACAGCCCGGAATTTCCAGACACTAGGGGCTCAGATGCGCGACCTTCTTTCGAGACGAGTCAAGCCCCTGATGAAGATGCAAGACGAACTGGTGTATCAGCTCGCTACTCTCGAGTTACACCTGCAACCCCTACAGCGACAGGTCAACCAGTCGTTGTCGCACCTGCGCACCATCCAGTATTACATCGACAGTCAGGGAGAAAAGATCGCGCAACTTGTGAGTTTTTTCTTTTATTTTTATAATATTTTTTATGAATTATTATTATGATCTTCTTAAAGTCAACAATTTTAATTATGTATAATTTAATTTTTCGTTGTTGCAAAAATTATTTATGTTGATTTTCGTTAAAGAATTTTTTATCATTACTTTTTTCAAGCAGTGCGATTATAATCGTTTGTAGGAAATTTTTCTTAAATACCAAAAGTACAAAAAATAAATATCCAAAGTAGTTGTAGACGCAACTAAAACTAGCAAACTTTTTAGCAGTAAACGATATCTGGCTCTAATAATGACAGCGATAATAATTCCAGAAAACAAAGGCCTACGTCGATAGACTTGGCCATTATCTCGACCAGTGGCGGGCTCACGTGCTCACCGAAATGAGCTCCGGAGTGGCAAAGTGTCGACCTCTCTGGGACATTCTCCAAGGCATAAAACTGCTCGTTTGCAGTCACATTCTCGGCCCTCTGGTACGTATAACTCTCGCTTCATTAAATTCGTTCAATTATTTAGGTCGAACCAAACTTTAGTGGTCAGCATTAATTATTTCTTTTTTTTAGAGATATGCAATAATATCAACTATAAAATGAAGCATATTCTTATAAATTTGATAAAATTCAAACATCGATTTTCCGCAGAACGGATTTTGGTTCGCTACTCTCATTTGCGTTGTAACGATGTTAGTGAGCACCCCTTCGGCTCACAGTCTCGCGTCCACTTACTGGCGACAGCCATCCAGCAAGGGATCAGTCCTCCTACCGTCGAGACAGTGAGTTGTTTTTCCCGCCAAATAAATTTCGAAACTTCGACCTGACTATAATCGAGTTCTATCGAATGTTCTCAGGGGAAGCCCGGATACCGTCGTCATGGCTCGAGAAACGTGGAGGACACCGGAGTAAGTTTATTCAATTGCTTTGTTTTTTCCCTTTATTTAATAATATACAATTCTTGGGTATATGGCATTGTTACTTACATAAAAATTTTACGATTAATAATACTTCTTTTCTTTCATGTATGTGTGTTAGTGCTGAACTAGAATTCGATGAAAAGTGATGTTTCTTGATTTCAGTCCTCCACCGTCGATGGACAGTTGGTGATCTACGTCGACGAGATGCTGTCGTCGATCTTTTTACAAAGCTGCCAAAGAGAGAGAGAGAGAGAGAAAAGAAAAAAAATCAACGTTATATATATATACATGATAGTTCTATAAGTTGTGTGTTTTTGCTATGCGCAAAGATTGCATTGATTAATCGTTTTTAGAAATTGATGATTTAATTTACACAAGGTTTCTACGTGTTCTTTTTTTTTCATCATCGTTCGACGCGTCGTATTTTATATTAATTAGGCTATATCTGTGCCATTACGCGTTTTATCATCGAGATGTACCAAGACAAGCCAACGAATCATTTTTGTTATTATACATAATAAACAACACGTAAAGTGTTACTTTTTAAAAACCACTCTTTTCATTTCTAACAATAAGTAATATTAATACGCAAAAGCGTCAAGCCACGTGTAAGCACTAAATCTCGAAACCACACGTTTATCTGAAATTAATCTACACAAAGTCTCAATACAAAGCGACAGCTCCAAGAAGACACACCGAAACATTTGCCAATTACCTCATCTGAGAGAGAGAGAGAGAGAGTCGAGCTATGCCAGAGGCAAGAGCATCTCGTTCCGCTCATTCGATCGCGACGATCGAGGCGGCGCTGGCCTGGCCGACAGAGTTGTTGGCGATGCAGTGATAGGTGCCGAGGTGCTGGTGCTGAAGACGAGCCAACTGTAGCCACGAGCTCCGCATCAACGACTCGCCTTCGCTCGTGTTCACGTAGGCTTCCTCCAGCTCGTCGTCTGTTGAATTGAGTGTTTGGGGTGATTTGTGGTGGTATAGGGGTGAGATTTGTACATGAAGGGATTTATTGCTTGAAGGAAATTTTAGTTCTAATAATCGACTCTATTATGGTGGAATTTATCCCTAAGATTATTTTTAAAGAGTACGATTGAGGTTTCAATTTTGTAATCAACTATAGATTTTATTTTTAATTGGAAGAGAAAAGTGTAATAAGAGAGCTTTTGACTTTCAGCAGTCGATATCTACAGATTCCAAATTTTATTCTTAGAACTCTACGTATATATGGACACCTGTACACGACTATTCGATTAAGTTATAAAAGTGATAAGTTGGAAAACGTTCAATAAAGCTGCCTAAATTTGGCAGAGAATATTATGCTAATAAAGATTATATTAGAAATATTATTAGAAGCCAGTTTCTAGAGTAGTTTCGAATAGTACTACTACTACTACTAAAAAAGCTGAATATTACGTTAAATTAAATTTTAATAAACTAAAAAACCCTTGAGTGACAGTAATAAAAAAAAAAATAAAAATACTCACTGGGAAACCGAAGTACCCTGCTACCATCAGCCGCGTGAAATTCCCAGAAGATATCGGGCAAAGGAAATCCCTTGACCTCGCAATTGAGAGCGACGTAGTGTCCGATCTCGGCGGTGACGTCCTCCGGTGCCGAATAAATCTTAGGTCTGCTGGGACAGGGTCCGAGATGCAAAAGTTTCAAAGGCTCCAGACCCCTGTGACGAACTGCCTCTTCGTGTAAAGCACAGGGTGTCGCATAGGTGCGGTTGTTATTGCCGCAAGCTGGGCTTTGCTCCATACAGACGCAGACTGCCTCTGGAGTGTCCTAGAAAAAAAACGAGTATTGATCGAATTTGTTTTTTAATTTTTACTTGATTTGTTCGTTACAATTTAGTTTTCAATTTATTTGTAGATCGTGAAATTTTGTCTTGTCTTGGAAAATAATCAATATTTTCGTTAAAACTCTTTGAGATTGATAGTTGATTCTCTAAATTAATAAATTTAATAAATTTATTTCAATTAAAATACTCTGGACAACAATAAGTTAAATGTAGCTTCTTTCAGACAAAAATACAACGCGCAATTTTCTCGAAATTCCTAAGAAATCTGTCTTTAAAACTCGGTCAAACCCATCAAAAAATTCTACTTCCATAACTCTCGGAGAATCAGCAAACAAGCAAAAGACGACGTCAATCCCCTTATACACTTCTTTTCCGCAATCAGTCCGCAGTAGAACAGTTCGCAATAATTGCGCGAGCGAGAGCTGAGCTTGATTGCATGATTGCAGAAGGCGCGCGAAATACGAATAAGATATATAGGTATATATAACAGAAGGATGAAATCGCTGCATCAGTCGGTCAGCGACACGGTGTCGTGGGTGTCTCGAGGAATTGTGAACAATTGTGAAATAAGGGCCGCGGAGTGATGTGGCACGGAAACTGAGTAGGTTTAATCAGCTCGTTTGTGCTTGTAGCGATAGAAGATGCTGATAATCTGGAGTTTGGGGGGAAGTATGGATTTATGAGTTTGGCTTGTTAGGATGATTAAAGGAGTTAAGGATTTATGTTTTACGTAGAAGTGTGGAGTTATGTGAGCTGCATGTTTTGAAATTACGGATCTTTATTCTCGATATATCAAATAATTATCAATTGTTTTATATCAAATTTTAATATTAATTATTGTATGTGGGATATTAAGACTGTAATGTATATATTAACAACAAATGAATGAATATATTCATCATCTTGAAATATCGATCAATCAAGATATTTTTAAAAATCCTTAACAAAAGCGTATATCTATTAACAAAGTATTCATCAAAATAGAATTTCTTCCACGTACCCCACAAAAAAATATCAGGAATATTTTAATTTACATAAAAGCCATTCATAGTTTAAAAAAAAAATAGACTTGCCTCTGGTTCGAGATCAGTTCGCAACTGACAAACATAGTTCCTGGCGCAGAGACCCTCGTTTCGTCGTTCTTTGGGCAATTCAGCAATGCTCGCATTCCAGCAAGGCTCACCATCGAGACGAGCGCACACACCTTGATGATTGCAACATCCGCAAGTGTCCGGTACCGAACCCAAGAGACACTCGCTGGGATCCGATGGACATCTAAATTTAGAGAAAAAATATTAATTTTGTCTTAACATTATAGATTGAATTTTGTTAAATTTCTGCAGAAAATGTAGGGGTATTTCATGTTTGAAAACTTTGTTATCGAGAGTGACATAAAAGTGCGTAGGAGAATCGCTGACTTTGGAGTATACTAACACGTAAACAGAATTGATTTGATTCATTTTAAAGCATTGGGATAAATCACTTCAATTACTCATCGGCGTGTACTAAACAAAATAAACGGTCTATATTCAAAGTGAAAAATTAATTTTTTTCCTTTTTGTAACAAAGATTGTTATAAATAATACGATTCGTATAATTCGTATGATAATTCATTGTTTCACGATTGGGAATTTTCTTTTGGAATAACATGAATTTCCTGTTATAAAATGAACTATTATTGTCGAGCTACGCGATAATGAAATTTTGAGCTAATCAATATTTATTATGTTTATATAGGATGAAATATATTGATTTTCGATTTACATATACCAGCTTAGCAAAATAATGCTAATCCTATAATTATTCACCTTCGATAAATTACATCCTCGAAAAGTCTACCCAAATCAAATCACCAAACAAACCATATCACCACACCCACCTGTAATCACCGCACACATAGCATCCCTCAGCATAGGCAGCTTCAGTAGTGCTGAGATCCTCTTCATCAGGTTCATAGTAATCCGGCATAGACCTCAAAGTAGTAGTCATAGTAGTCCTGGAATTAACTGCACAGGTCAACAGCAACACAAGGAAAATCATCACTGGACTCGTCATTTCGCAGAGTTCACTTATAGACGACTGACGAGAGGACAAACTCGAGACAAGACCAAGAAGCAGAAGCTCGGAGTATAGCCGGAAAAAGAGGAGGCGGAGTAGGAGTGATAAAGTCGTGAGTGTGTGTTTGAGATCATCTGCTCGTTCTCGCTGCAGTTTGTTTTGATTTTTCGGTGCAGCCGATGACGGCCGGATTTAACGAGGTTGAAGTAGTTGCGATTAGTTTTTGTGCTGATTTCGTTTATCTTTGGAATTGATATTGGTGAAACATCGAATAATTCAAACATGTAATTTGTAATGACATGAAGAAGATATAAATAAATGAAGTTGATTTTTTCTTTTTTAAGACCAGGATAAATTTAGTTTTTTACGTTGATTAATTAGTTTTAAGCATTTGTAGGTTTATGCGTAATTGTAAAATTATTGTACCATCATAATCAATAACACTGACGAGTATAATAAGAAAATCCCAATTTAGAATGATTCTAAAAAATTCCAAATTTTCCCCACACAAAACAAAGCATCGACATCCTCAAACTAGAATTTCATTACTATTATTATTCAATCACCAACTCGAAACTACAATCTCTCCGACGTAAACACTAGATAACAAAACGCATCCACACATTCCTTCAATCAAAAAATCAGTCTTCGGAAAAAAATCTATAACGAAAACCAGACGAGAGTGACACATCGCACTTATCTCTAGGACAAGAGGAATTTTGTAATCGCGGACGATAAGACGATGCATCATACGCCTCAATGACATAAGAGCTTGGCTGCACGCGATGTTTCCATAATAACGTGCTTCTTCCTGCTTTCGTTTTGAGTACAGTCGCTTTTGGACTTGCGATAAAGTGGTTCGGTTTTGTGGTTCAAGTGAATACATAAATCGATTTTTATTTTGTGCTAGTATTAGTTGTATATTTCCAGATGAATAAGCGAACGTTAGAAATAAATTTCGCAAGTGTGCAATTATCCGTCTCAAACTCTCCTTTTGCTCTTCTTACGTTTAGACAATACACGTTGATGATCGTCGGAAACGGCTTTTTGAGATTCTATGAAGTACCGACAAGTCGCTGGGCATCTTTCAGGCTTTCTGTTCTTCTTGTTGTCAGGGCATCCAATTGTGAATTTAGAACACTGAAAATGATGTGATATTAACGTGAAATATTAATCGATGAAATCATTGTATAATTAATGACACTGACGTGCAAATCAATGGTACTGATTCTGTCCGGACGATCCGTCTTCAAAATCTGTTTCTTCATCGATTTTTCCAATTTCCATTGCGAGCACTGAGTAACTGCATCTTTTCTCGAGTCTTCCATCCCAATATTACTTTCACTTCGACACTTCGAGCCCGAATTATTCAATTCTACAACAACAACAAATTTTAATCATCACTCGATTCACGAATTTCACCGTCATATTATATACCTTCGAAAAGCCGATTCGTCCTCTCAGCACCACTAATCTTCTTTTCAAGCTTGCCATAAGCACATGCAATTTTTTCCGGCTCATTTTTTTCTTCTTTACCACAAAATCGTAGCGACAGACTTGATTTCTCCGCTACCAGTACGTCGACGTCGAAGAAGATCGTCTCGTCACTGCAGCGCTTAGACGCACGATTTAACGGCCGATTCGTGCAGTTCTCATCTTCGTCAGCTGCATGACTGTGGAAATTGCGATCGTCCGGGGATGGAATGTCGCGTGGAGGATTCGGAAGTGGATGATACGGGGGTGCAGGTTGCTCGCTTGAAAAATTCGAGGATGATTTTATCGTTTTTTGTGGTTTATTGTTGAACATTATTCTGATTGTTAGCGTAGAAGCTTTTTTTAAAATTCGATTATAGGTTTATGTTGGAAATTGCACCCGATTTAATATATGCAGGTGAAACGTACTAAAAATAAATACATATTGTATATTCCAAGTTTGTGAAATTTGGCTAAATTAAATTACTTTCTTTGCATTAAGAGAAAATTTGTATTTGATATAATTATTTAAAACAATAGGTACATCAACAACTCAAATTATACATAATTTACGATTCGATTAAACTACAAAAGAATTAATCTTTATACGTAATTAAAAAATTATCAATACAAAAAGTTCGCTAATTACCAGCAACAATCTCCAAACTCTCCATCAGCACACAAAGTCCCGTGGAGTATAGTAAACAAAACGCTCAAGCCAAAGCTGCCTTACCAAAGTGAGTCGGGCAATTCATCCTCTGCACAGACAGCTTCGTTATCGTCCACTCGAGAAGCGACTACATCCTTCGTGTCCTCGATAATAAGCAGCTCGCCTTGTTCGTACAATATTGGCCGGCAATCGCAGTCCGAGGATTTGCCGCTGCTACTGATGCTGTCTTCATCCTCGTTTTCCTCGACGTCGCTGACGCTCTGTTGAGTTAATTTTGGTGATTTTCTTTGTTTTAGCTATGTCTGTTTAATTTGTTATTTACGAAACTTTTGAAATATCGTATAATATAGTACACTAGATTGAAAAGGATGATTGATCAATTAATTCAGCATATGAACAAAATCATCAATCTCCCATCAGGCAACACGAAAATTCGCTCTGAAAACCGATCGATCGCTCTTCAAATTGAAATTCCGCGCGCCAGCCAAAAAGCTCACCGCGTAAGCGTTCGAAAATAGTGAGTTACACACTGACTTACGTCAAGACGGTATCCATAGCTCCTGATGCAGCAGCTGGTACCTCTTCTCCACCTCTGAATCGTGAGCTGACGCTGATGGCAGCAGACGCGAGACGAGTTATTATCGTGGCCCAACCGAGATAACAGTGGAGCCGTTGATAGAGTCGGACTGCGGTTTAATTTTTGAATCACTTTTCTTGATTAGTTTGGGCATTAATTAATTTAAAAAACAAAGTGCATCGGCTATTATTACGATGTGTGTTATGTAAAAAGAACGACGCGATGACAATCAATGCAGTATTCAAACGCGTGGAAAGAGTTAAATATTTGTACAGTGTGAAAGCGTTCGATATCTGTATATACGCGATTCACGTTTATTATTATATACGCTACATTTAAATGTTTACTTTACTGAATTTCGATGAGATAGAATTACTCGGTTTCGTGGACACAATTGTGTTAACTTAAAAAAAATTGAGGTTTCGTACCTTTGACACGATGTCACGTGGAAAATTGGTGATTGATTAAAATAACATCTTGGGAAACCTGCAATATTATGCAATTGAGATTGTTAATGCAATTTTTCAGATTAGTAGTTCTAATATTATATGTTATTTGCAATAAACACGGATAGTAGTTTAAATTAACTCAGGCAGTTACAACATGAGTGACCCAAAAGCAGGCCCGACAAAAGACAGTTTTGACGGTGATGAACCGCATAATATATATGTACTGGGCTCGCAGATAGCGATGAGGGGAATATGAAACTGCCTATGCGCCATCTATCTTTGCTTGACGGAGACGCAGACAGTTTATGCGGTGTGGGAAGGGCCATTTAAAAACTGATTCGTTTTAATTTATTATTTGATATTTATTCACATACTTCACATTTCAGAAGATTAATATATGCCAAACAATTGATTAAAGAACGATAATATCTAAGAACCATTTTGTTGAAACTGTAACACTATCACCATATACGTTGTGATCGAACCAGCCATCTAAAATGCATATATTATTGATAAAGTCAATTTGAACCAAAATATCACGTTCACAACGTAGTAGTTATTTCGAAATATATGGAAAAATCGATACGTAAAACCGTCGTACATACCGAAATCAATAACGATTCATCTAAGGAAAAAAGTCCGAAAACCGTGAATTTAATATCCCTGTGTAGCAAGTAGAATGAAAATTGATTCAACTGAAAAAAAAAAAAAAAAACTTCAAACTCGTATAACAATTTTAAGAAATATCAAGAAAATTACTCTCGCACGGTGATACCTTATTCAAAACCTTTTCTTCTGCATCAGGTATCATCAAACTAGAACTGATAATCTCCTTTGTTCTTCTGCTCTGTTAAGAATTTATTCATAAATTTTCAACAATAACAAACAAAATAAATCACATAATTAATTTTGTTTACCTCGTCAATCGTAGCTGTGACACACTTCGTTAAAGGCACAAGTGAAACAACATATATAAAGCCATAGAAAAAGGTACGTATAAGCACAGTAGTCGTCATGCCTTTATCGATAAGTACTACAGGTTTAACAAGGTAGTAGCACATATAAATCAATATGAGAAAAATGTTAAAAACACATACAAGCATCGGAGAAGAATAAAAATTCGACACGTCTCGCGATGTATCGCTCAATGACTCATGCAATCTTTGCAGCATCAACAATCTGTCGACTTTAGATTTCGTTTCTATCGGCGATCGAAATCTCCTCGATTCCTCGTGGCTAAATTCGATTAGATTTTCATTGAGGATTTTGAAATTGTATTGAAGAAACTTCAAAATTACACTGTACTGGATCATGAGAATGTTAACGATGAAGCCACTGAAAAATATGATGATGTCGTACATCCAATACTCAGATAATGATGAATTTAAGACCACAAATGTAATCCATGTTGTAATATTTATCATTAACATCTTCTTAATTTCTGAGGAGACGCTGTTATTTTTCTTAATACTATTACTACTCAAAGACAGTAACGATTCTGTAATTCGGCTGATCGAGTTTGCAATGGAGATCATCGTATTGTTTGAGATGCAAGACTTCATCAAAAGAAATAATGTTATGAATAAGCATATTGTAGTTCGGATGCAGTGCGCGGTTTGCCCGATCTTATTGGAGATCGTTCGGACAGTACAAGAGAATATTATTCTGACAATCATTAACATTACGAAAACCAAAATAAAGATTACGTTGTAAACGATGGTACTTTTGGAACTGGTGAAAGACCAATGATGATTCGTAGTATTTTTCGTTGCGGCTTTGTCTAATGTCATTGTTGCTAGTCCAAATACTTTGAAGTAGTAGAAGAGTAATTTAAAATAGTTGATTTTTTTTTCAATTAGTTTTGTTAAAAACATTTTTCTTTTTTTTTTAATAAAAATGTAAGAAGTGAAATTGTTTGCAGCACTACGATGCGTTTGCATTTTCTGTTATATTCTATAGTATGTAAATTACATTAGTAACTGAGGAGATCGATTTTATCGATCGTATTTTATGAAGAAACGATTTTACCCCAATGTCGCAACGTCTAAGTGCAATAATGAAATGCTGCTGCTATAATTTTCAGTAAGTAAATATTTAAATCGATATTCTAATATGTTTCCAGGGACGAAGTAAAGCGCATACTAAATAGATAACATAAATTTGGTATAGCATTGACGGTTTATTTTTCAAAAAACGCAACCAAAAACAAACTCAGCGTAACTATTTCAAAGTAATTGGCATCGCAACGATGACATTTGACATTATATTAGTGAAAAACACTTTGATTCACTGCATACAGCTCAGCCATTCCAACAGAGCCCTTTTCTGCAGCGTCTTTTTCATTTTGATCTTGGTAAAGTAACACGTACACACGAATGAAATTCAAAAAAGTATTGATCGTATTTTTATTCTTCTCTTCTATCGAAATTACAATATATACATGTAGGAACGATAAGTGAGTTTGAAGGAAGCTACGTACCAATGAATTGGCAGCGGTTTTCACAAGATTAATACTTAGATACCAAACGATTAATTATACAGTGATATTATCTAAGAAACATTTTGTTGAAACTGCAACATTATCACTATGTATGTTGTGATTGAATCAGCCATCTAAAATGCATATATTTATTGATAATATCGTTGAACAAAAGTATCACGTTTATATAACGTAGTATGGAAAAATTATTGGTATGTAAAACAGACGTAGTACTTACCGAAATCAATAAGGACTCATCTAATGAAAAAAGTCCCAAAACCGTGAATTTTATATCCCTGTGTAGCAAGTAGATTGAAAATTGATTCAACTGAAAAACATAAAAACTTCAAAGTCGTATAACAATTTTAAGAAATATCAAGAAAATTACTCTCGCTCGGTGTTACCTTATTCAAAACCTTTTCTTCTGCATCAGGTATCATCGAACAAGAACTGATAATCTCGTTTGTTCTTCTGCTCTGTTAATAATTTATTCATAAATTTTCAATAATAACAAATAAAATCAATCAAATAATTAGTTTAGTTTACCTCTTCAACAGTAGCCGTGACACACTTCGTCAAAGACGCAAGTGAAACACAATAAATAAAACCATAACAAAAGGCACGTATCAGCACAGTAGTCGTCAAGTCATTATCCTGAAGTATCATAGGTTTGACAAGGTAGTAACACATATAAATCAAAATGACAAAAATGTTAAAAACACACGCAAGCATCGGATAAGAATAAAAATTCGACACGGCTCGCGATGTATCGCTCAGTGACTCGTGCCATTTTTGCAGGATCAACAATCTGTCGACTTTAAATTTCGTTTCTATCAGCGATCGAATTCTCGTCGATTCCCCGTGGCTAAACTCGATTAGATTTTCATTGAGGATTTTGAAATTGTACTGAAGAAACTTCAGAATCACAATGTACTGGATCATGACGAGGTTAACGATGAAGCCGGCGAAAAATGTGACGGTGTCGTACATCCAATTCTGAGAGTATGATGAATTTAAGAAAAAATATACAGTCCATGTTGTAATATTTATCATAAACATCTTTTTAATTTCTGAGGAGACTCTGGTATTTTTCTTGATATTAGTACTACTCAAAGACAGTAATGATTCTGTGATTCGGCTGATCGAGTTTGCAATGGTGATCATCGTATTGCTTGAGATGCAAGACTTCGTCAAAAGAAATAATGCTACGAATAAGGATGTTGTAGTTCGGATGCAGCGCGCGATGTTATCGAAGTTCGTTAGGTTAGTACAAGAGAATGTTATTCTGAGAATGATTAACATTACGTAAACCAAAATAAAGATTACGTTGTAGACGATGGTACTTTTAGAACTGGTGAAAGACCAATGATGATTCTTAGTATTTTTCGTTGCAGTTGTGTCAAAAGTCATTGGTGCTAGTCCAAATACTTTGAAGTAGTAGAAAAGTAATTTAAAGTAGTCGATTTTTTTTTCGTTTAGTTTTGTCAAAAACATTTTTTTTTTTTTTTTTTTTTTTTGTAGAAATAATATAGTGAAATTTTTTACAAGCGGTATGATTGCTTTTGTATGTTCTGTGGAATATACTACTTTATGTAGTCTACGTAAGTAACAGAGTAGAAAAAATGTTGTAACGTCTAATACGTAGTTTGGAGCTTACAGTAAATTAGCTAATTTGTCTGGAAATTAGTTAATTTCGAGATGAATTAGCTAATTTACCGTAAAGCTCCTACCAGGATAAGTGCAAAGTGGCTACAATTTTCGGTATTGAGTAAATATTTAAATCAATATTATAATATGTTTCCAGGAACCAGGTAAAGCGCGTACCAAATAGATAAGATAAATTTAGTATAGCATAGACGGTTTATTTTTGTAAACTTTTTTTTAAATTGTTTGCAAATATATCACGTTTTTCTTTTTTTATTTTAGTTGAATTAATTCTCGAGTTACTTGGTGCACACGGATCTAACACTTACGGTTTTAGGACTATTCACGTTGGATGAATCGTTATTGATTTCAGTAAGTGTTAGGGATCTTTAAAAACGTATAACTCATTGTCAGTAAAAAAAAATTTACATGCTAATCTCATATCATTGTTTTCTATAATTTCTCACATGTTATATACATAATATATTTTTAATTGATACAATATATGCATTGTTAGATGGCTAGCTCGATTACGACAATGTTGCAATTTCAACAAAAGAATAATTCAGCAACAATTTCTATCGGTACTGCTATAGAAGAAAACAACTACTTGAACGTATAAGAAAATGTACGTCACGTATGAACGTTTCATCAAAAAGAGCGAATGACTGACCATAAATCACCGAAAACTTATCTTTGAAAAATAAACGCAGTATATAATAACGTATGATCGAGTGCTCTGTTGACTATCCTTGAATTACATCAACGATTTTACAACGTGAGACCTTCCAATCTGAAATTTGTCCGATATGATTGCATTAAGATTCTTTATCATCAAATAATCTGTTCAATTACGTAAATGACGTCTAATATACATACGATCGATATATCCGATACATCAAATTCTCAACATTTCTTCGATATCTCACACATCCAAGTCTGTATACATTTTCATCAAAATAAAAGCAACAAACTCTTCATCGTGCCAAAAATTCATAATTAAAATGGAAAATTCGTACCGGCATATTTTCCTTCGACATCGCGATCGAGTCGACGGTCGGATTATCGCTGCGACAGCCCAGGCGACGCCGACGAGGATCAGCAGAGCGAAGGAGACGATTCGCGAGACGCCACCGAGCGAGACACCGTCGCCACCTGCCGATTCAGAACTGACTTGGATATTTTTAGAAATTCGTCGTGCTGAGATGAAATTATTGTATATTTATTGTATTCTCTTATAATTTTTTAATAATCAGTCTTTCGAAGACATTGATTTTCAAATACCAAAAGCTCGAAGTCTCTCATTAAACTTCAGAGTCTAAAATCGATCTTTTAGGAAACTTCGATTAGAGCGAACGTCCTTTATTTTCGTTTCGCATTAATCGTTTCCTTGATCCCGAGGCAAACTTTCTCGCGATTAAAAATCCGGACGAGAGCGCCGGTGTATATATATAAAACACTTTTTAATCGCGCGAACAAACTTCGAAAGCATCGACGCCACCGGCGGTTTTCATTTCCTCTCCTGCGTCTGCGATTTCCTCGGCGTCGCTTTATAGCCTTCGGCGATGATTTACGAAAATTTCACGCGTTCGGAGGGAAAGTTTGATTTATTATTACTTCGCGATTTCAGCTCAAAGATGTTCTATTTTTTATTTATTTTTTTTTTTTATGGAATGTATAGTTGATATAGTTACCTGGTGGATTTGGATAGTGGGTTATGGCTTTAGTGGCACAACAGGATCGATTGAGATTTGGATGTTTGAGTTCGCAGGAGTTGTTATGGCATCTCTGGATTTTTTGCTGTCCATAATTTTCTTTGCGTGAGTTTGTTTTACACTGAAATGTATCAAATATTTAGATAATTTTAGTATTAATTCAAGTTGATACTTATATTAAATAAGCCAGACTTGAATTATTTATAAAATCAAACTGTATAATATCGAATAATACATTTTAAGAAAAAGTTTCGAAATCAATGCTAAGACTTTCGGACCCCCTTAAAAATTCACCATCTGATTTACTTTTTATAACTATATTTTTTTGCTGTTCAATAAGGAAGAACACCACGTAAATTTTATAATAGATAATAATTGAAACGTCATATACTGACCGTCACAATTTTACGACACAATATATCTAATCGTAAATACTCTAATTTATAAAGTTTATGGCCGTATGCGATAAGCAATAATCAATCAGTACTGTTGCGAAACATTGAAGTTTCAACTTCGAAGCGTATCTTCGACCTTCAATCTCGCGTTATATGCACTGTTATTAATAGTTCCGATCAATAAGCTTATTGTGTACGACTGTAAAATCAAAGAAATGACTAAAAAAATTTCTTATCAGAAAAAGCGATTTTTGGACTAGTGTCAATGACAACTAAAGTGTCGTTATTCTTTATAGACACTCGAGCTATACAATGACGATGATATATCTTCTGCCAACTCCTTATCGCGCACGAGTCGCGATACTTTGTTTTAACTTCCCGATTATTTATATACGACTAAGTGTTTCGCAAGAAAATCATGATTTTAGCTCACATAGGAAATATCGATCTTACAGACAAGAAAATTTATAAAAAATACTAACCCTGTCTTCAGAATCACTATTAGTACGACATCTCTTACACTCGTCCTTTACTCGATTAACCGGACAAGAGTCAGCAACAGCACACCTTCGACTGGGACGAGGAAATCGACGTTCTGCTGGTGAACAGGGACATTCGGCTGGTTCCAGACACTCACAGCTGCAGTTTTCGTGCGAACGTGCGTCTATCTGTACCGGCACAGGACAACAGCAGTCGCGTCTTGCGGCTTGACATAGACAGCAGCCTAAAAAAGGGATTTTTTTGTTACTTTATGATTTTTTAATATAAGTAATAAAGTGTCTTGAAAAAAAAATGGGTAAATCTTTGGATTAATAATTATTTTCAAAAACACTCTTAGTTCTGCATGAATATATAATGCTGGAAGCAAATTTTCCTATCACATCTCGTTATGTTATCTTATT
Source organism: Cecidostiba fungosa (assembly GCA_900474305.1). Taxonomy (NCBI): domain Eukaryota; kingdom Metazoa; phylum Arthropoda; class Insecta; order Hymenoptera; family Pteromalidae; genus Cecidostiba; species Cecidostiba fungosa. Next base: position 60,729 of record UCOJ01000434.1, on the reverse strand, counting down.
CGTGTAGATACGTTATTTATAGTATTCAAAATTTACATGAATTAAATTCATATCTTTTCTAACAGCGCATTGTGAACTATTACGAAACAATCAAGAAAGTCTAAAATTTCCAATTATAACATAAACGCTTCATGATTTATGCTAATGATTCGTATCGAAAAAAAGAACTTTATCAAACATTACAAAACATTCAAAAAAGTTCAAAATTAATCGTTTATCTTCCTCGAATAATCATACCAAGAGGAAAAAAAAGTCATTCCGCCACGTTTCGCACAATATACGAACGCATAAATATATATAGCGGCCGTTCTATTTATACCACTTATCACTATAAATACGAATAAACGTTATTCTCGCGCTATCGTCGAGTCTTCTTTACCGTTATCCGCATCGCAACGTCCCGATGTATTCTTGGCCGAAGCGGAACTGTGACGAGAGCTCGAAAAACGCGACGATGTCGGACACTTGTAATTGCTCGTGTGACGTGGATCACGTTGTTGACAGTCGTCTAATTCATCCTGAAAGAAAAACGTATTCGTCAGTATTTCTACGAAAAAGGTTGATTTTTTTTTCACCGTAAAAACCGAGTAAGTAGATGATGTATACTAAATGACTGAGACGCGACAAGTATATAACTTCAGGCGAAAGTGCTCTAGTTTTATGGCGACTACTGGCCTCATTATTCTAAATTATATAGCGTGAAAATTGCTTTTTTATGGAGCCCGTTAAACTAAACACCGGAATCTTGAAGCAACGTCTTACCTCGTAATCTGTGTTAGGACTTGTCTCCCCGGTGTCGTTGTACGTTAGTGGGATGATCGACTTTTTTCGGCTATATGTGTAGAACGTTAAACACAAATTTAAAAAATAAATAAAATTTTTTTGACTGATTTCTCTCACCAATCATCACAGGGACAGCTTTGTCTCTTGACATGTTCGCTCCACCTTCTCCTAAGCTCACCAAAATTTCCAGGCCAATCTCTGTGAGGTCTAGGTGGTGTACACTTGTTCCAGGACTCCTCAAGCTCACACCTACACTTGCCTCTACCAGATGGACCTCGAGGTCTTGTTCCTATACAGTCGGAGGGACGATGGAGACAACAGCCCTGACGTCGTGCTTTTCCACCTGCTAAGAAGATTTACAATTTTTAATAAAGATGCCAAGTTATTTTATCTTTACGAAGATTAAAGCTCGTTATATTGCAAGTTTCATGAGTTTTCCGAAGTTTCTCCAAAGACTTTACTATACAGGCGAAGCTGTTAAATGTAACTACAGTTTGCTCAACTTTATATATAACAACTATTTTCATATTCGACACGCGCTGCTGTTTGGAGCAACGACTTGCGAAGTTTGAAGAAAAAACATGTATATAAGTATATACGGAACTTTGTAGTTTAATTTAAATAGATATAAATGAAAATCAAAGAAATTCAATGAAAGCATTTATTTTTTAAAAAATAACAAAGAGAGTCTCGCTCAACCCCATCGAAGAAAGTCGAAAGCTCGTTGGGCGCGAAATTCAAGAAGCAGAGAGGAGTAGCCGCGGCAACTTGCCAGCTGCCTTTAGCGGCGTATAATGCACTCGACGTAATAAAATTTTATCGCCGACCTAGTCGCTTCATAATTCTCTTTCTACATGCAGAAATGAATGCAGTCTAACCCCACTTTAAGCCTATGCGGTTATTTATTTATACTTGTTTATTTATCTTCTTCTCTCGAGAGCTTGCAGTCCTTGTATACTTTTTTTTTTGTATTATTATATCGTATTCTGGCGCAGACTTACCGCAACATCCGTCGTTTCTCGTGTCACTGCAGCTACTGCACATTTTTCGAAGCTTTGGAGACGGTTTGGAGTCGATTGGATTGATTTTTAGATGAAGTTTGTGGTGATTTGAAATTTTGAGGATCCATTAGGGTGATTTTTAGGAGGTATTAGGTACTGCATTACATGAAATTTTTGTGTTTTGAACTTTTGGGTCGCGCCGTGTATTTTTTGTTTGTTTGTTGATTATTTGGAGAGGTTATGAGGAACGAGTGACGATGAGATACTGTTTTGATAATGATAGCACGTTTTATTGCTTTGGAGATTATTATACGTTATCTTTTTATTGAGTATACTTGGATAATTGTATAACGATACATTGTTTGATATGAACTTGAAAAAAGAACGTATTTATTCAATTTTTACTTTGATAAATTTAAAATAAATATATTTTACTTTGTGATTTAAAACAAATACTCGTTTTGGCGCAAAAATTGTGAAAAGTGCGCAATATATAGCTATCAGTACCTATATCTATAGTCGCACAGTTTCAAGGCGTCGAAAATTCTACGACGCATGAACACGAAAACGAGTTACTGATGTAACATCCGAATAGATTTGCGTGATATTCGTCAAGTCGGAAAATATTTTCATGAATCATTATATAGTAGTAAACCCGAAAATTTCTGCGCGTCTTTATAAACGAGATTGACATTAAATATTCGATCCCATTTGAGAATGTTTTGTAATTTAAACAAAATTATCAAGCGTTGAAACTTTGTTAAGTACTTTACATTCACAAATCTATAAAGAAACTGTTTACAAACAAAATCAACCGCGCGCGAATAGTGAAAGCTCGCAAAAGCGCGGGAAATTCAAACACATCGCAGAACCGCGCCCTTGTGACTCACCACCGGTATATATATCTACCCTTACCTACAGCTACCGGGTATAGGTAACCCAAATCCTCTCATATATATCAGTCCAGAATCCTAAAATCCATCCTGGCAAAGTGTACCCGCCACTGTCGCAAGAGTCCGCCACTCGTCCCATTCGCAGACACTATATACTACACGCAATATATGTATATACATATATCCGACACCTACACCCAACAACAGGCATCAGCCTCTCTATACGTCGGTTCTGCAGAATTTTTTGACCTCCCGGCATCATCAGCTCCTCTGTCTCTCGCGGCCATTTTTAAACTCCATCCGCCACTGCTGCAAAGGGGGGCGACGTGCGACCTAACCTCAAAATTCGCGAGAGAGAGTATAGATTCCGTGACAGAGTATAATTAGTAGTGTCCCCGCCGGCAGGAGTATATAATACGATTATATATACTCCAGACTCGTATTCGGTTATAATAAGGCCTATATATGTAAAAGTATAGGCGCAAAAAAAGGAGAGACACAGTGCGTATATATGTACAGAGTTGTATAGTCAAGAGAGAAAGAGAAATGTGGAGCGGGTCATCGCGCAGGGGCAGGGGCAGTCGTATCATCGGATTCCGGGGACCGTCCGCCGATATATAACGACTACACGTCTTCTATATACCTATATATACAGTACAGACACCGCGAGAGAGACAGCAGTAGCAGCGACGATATATTATATATACCTATATATACACAGCCAGACGCGACGCGTGTGTATACGCTACACACCTACGTACACACACACACACATGTGAAGGACATCAGGAGGAGGAGAAGAAGAGAGAGAGAGAGAGAACGATTTTTCGGAGAGCCGAGAGCAGTCGTCGTCGCGACAAGGACGGAGAGGAGGAGGAAGTCATCGTGTCGTCTCTCGCGCTGCTGGTCCGACTATAAGCTACGTGAAATGCTGGCCAACTGTCAAGCCAGTAGTGCAGCCGTAGGCAGGTTAGCCGAGGGATAGAGCTCTGTCCACCTCGTCGTGTACAGAGGGACACCCACACAGATAGAGGAACATCAACACACATCGCGGACATCAGTTCGGCTTAGGAAGGGTAAGTCAATCGCTCTTTCTCTCTCTCACTCTATCTCTATGTGTGTGTGGATGAGAGAGAGAGGGGCAGTGCACTGTAGAGCGCCGGAATTAATGTTATTACTCACTGCTCGTCGTCACAGGAAAACATCGATTTTCAAATCACGTTCGCTATCACTGCGCCGAGACGCGCACGAGGAGCTGCTGCTCAGGTTGGACAGGTTTCCATTTCATATATATACTGCTGCTCCTCTTCTCTCTGTCTCTCTCTCTCTCACTTTTTTTTGTCTGTTCTTTCCTTCCTTTCTTCCTTTTGTTGGCCTGATGTGTGGGTGTCCCATTGTCTTGCAGGATGTACCGTAAGCTCGCTGTGTGCTTTGCTCTAAATGGTTCAATTGGCCGAGCTGATTGAATGAGGTGCGAGGCCAGCTTTTGAGACACGGAGACAGGTTCCCCTTTGACTGGATGGGATGTAGGTGAGAGAGAGAGAGATTTGATCGATAGATATAGGATTACAGTATTTCCATAAGGATTGGTGTTGGTAGCAAGTTTCGTTTGCGCAGGATGGATTTGCAAATTTACTTTTTACAAGCTATTGCTTGTTTTCCACTTGTAACAGAGTGTACGTAATGTCGAAGGGTAATTACTGGCTGATTGTGCTGTGTTTAACATCATTGACTGTGTACTTTCATATGTTGGTTTTGGTTGCTATGCAGACTCGTACAGTGTAGAATGAAGTTCAAAGTGTTGAGACAAATAGGTTATTTTGTGGTTAAGTCTGTGGCTTTTCAAAGCTGAAATGTCATTAAATTGTGGATGGTGATGATTTTTTGTGGTCAAATAATGCTAGACATCGAGATTGTATGGCTACTGTGGCTCTGCAGAACTGATCCAGACTTATTTTGCGAGGAAAAAGGAGACTTGGAATTCTGTGGATGAGTAACTATATTTTAGAAAGTTCCAAAGAATTTCGTGCATTCCATTCTTTGTACTCATAGAACTTTTCATATTGCTGCGATTGTGTAAATAGTGCTGTTTTCTGTCGTTCTTCAAGATTCTAATGTGACTGGTTTTAGTAATATTTCATCAAATGAACTGAAAGATAAATTAATTTTGATGGACGATGGTTTTACTTCTAGTTCCAAAGTGAGGTTATGTTTTACTGTGAACATCAGTAGTCAAGCTACATCCTTCAATTATATACTATTCCAAAATTTATTTACATAGCTTGAAAAATCTCTAGCAGTATTCAATAAAATAGTCAAATAATTTTTAAATTCACTTTATATTCTACTATTATATCTTCCACCTTCTGTTAACGTATTTTGTTTTTTGCTGTACGAGTGATATCTATCAGTCTTATATACTCCACTTTTATACCGTTGTAACCATCATAAAGTACTATGACAACAGTAATCTTTAAAATTTGTAGATTTATGTTCTATATCTACTAGATTCGATCTCAGTATTCACGTAAAGCATTCCTCACTCATGTGATATAACTTTTACATAAGATTCACGCAGACCATTAGTTTTTTCTTATCCATATTAGCATTGTGGATTGCAACCAGAAGTCAGAGTGATTTGCATATAAATGGTCTTACTAAATACGTATCCTGATTTTAACACTAAACGATTTGCTATATTGTCCACAAACTCAATTTTCGTACGAGCATTGTATTTCGTTGGCCAAATCATCAAGGGCTTTGCCAGAATTACAATTAACCGAAGTTTACAGTTAATTAGACCTAACTCTTATGTAAATGATATATTGTATGTGATTCACATTACAAGTTATGTATGAATCATAGCTTTCAATTGATTGATTGCCCTGATAGCACTTTTCAACTACCTCCTCCCAACAATCACTATTCAAACCACATCGCGTCAATACTGCTAATCCGGCCAATCTCTAATCCCCCCCCCCTCCGTCAAACCGTAAAACGAAAAAAAAAATGATTTAATAAATTAACGCTTATTTTTTTCTGCGCAGGAAACTGGACCGTTCTCTGAGAATATCATCGGGGTCGTCGACGCCGAAGCGCCGCAGTTGCGGTGGATCGTCTTCGGGGCGAGATGTCATGTCTACTATGTACCCCAGCCGAAAATCGTTGCGGGTGTACGAAGCAGCAGCAGCAGGTGTATCGAAACTGGAACGTCGCTTGCTAAGGAGCGTCGAAGGTCTAGGCCGAGATGGCGGACAATGTCCTTAGGAAGCCGACGACGACGACGCAGCACAGTAAGCCGGCTGACGGCTCCGGACAAATGCCTGCACGCAAGATCTCCGCGCCGGTACACCGCACCACCACCGAGACGATACGGCTTGGCGAGCCTATCGACAGTCCTGGTGAGAGTCGTGGAAAGAAATGTCGTACGAGTTTGATTGATTGTTGTGTTATTGATTATTATTGTAAAATTGAGGAGAGAAATTTTTCAGAAAATTGTGCTTTCGTATGGTTTATTGAATTATTGCTTGTGAATGTATTGATTACGAATTATTGAAAGTAGGACTGCGGTGAAATCGCTCTTAGATATGCGACGCGTGAAAATGCAGTTTGTTTTTTAAATAAAGTGTTAATACTTAGCTTCGATGATTCCGGTATTGATACTTTAATCCTCCGCGGCATTGCCAAGTCAGCAAGATTAAACATCGTATCGCCTTTCCCGAAATCAATAACACAAACAAGAAAACTCAAGTGAGAGAGAGCTAACCGAGAGACGAAAAATTAATCTCAATGTAACAATGATCACAGGTAAAATCCAGCACCATCACCATCACGGCCAATCGTTGAGCTCACTGCCGATCCCGAGCGGCTGTTCGACGCCCAACACGCCGAACAATGCCGGCCAATGTCGCACCAAGAAGACCTCGTCCTTCCAAATAACCAGCGTCACGGTTGGCTGTCGGATGAGTAACGATACCGGCGAGGACTCGAACGACGATCTCGATGAGTCCCACACCGAGGATAACAGCGTCGAGCACTCGCGGATAACCGATATCGAAACGCCGAGCTACTCAGAGGACACTTTTTCGAAGGACGACGTGTTCTTCAATGCGAGCAATGCCGCCTTGAGTACCGCACCAGTCATACCCACGAGCTCGCAGTACGGCCTTGCGATTGTACCCTCTTCCGAGGCGAACAACGCCAATAACTCGACCATTGACAGTAACATCAATACTCTCGACATCGCCTCTGTCACCGACAACAATATTATCAACTTGTTGTCGAGCAACGCCAAACAGGATGCGGATCTTAGAGAAGTTCATTCACACGGTAAATACACTCATTGTTTTTTGTTACTGATTTAGAAATTTTATAAACACCTTTAATGCATCTTATCAATTGTGTTTATTTCCAATTGCAGGAAGGAACGAAAGGTTTAAAGTAGTAAAAATCGAAAGCACAGAACCGTTTAAACGCGGAAGATGGACCTGCATGGACTACCTGGACCACACGTCGGTGAATCAGCCGACGGCTATAAGCACACCCAAGGTGTCCGACCCGAACGAGGTCTGTATATCGTACGGCGTGACGGACGCCGGCATCGTTGTACCGGACTCGGTGAACAAGCAGCAGCAACAGGTCGTCGACGACAAGGGTATAAGCATCGATGCAAATGGGCCTTTGCACCAAGAAGTGCAGCCGCCTCAGCAACAGCAGCAGCAGCAACATCCGTCGATAGGCACCGGAGGCTACGCTGTACCGGCGCAGCAACAGCAGCAGGTGCCACCGCAGTACTTTCAGTCGTCGGCGTCTCAGACGGGACCGCAACCTCAGCAGCAGCAGCAGCAACAGCAGCAGCAAACGACTGCTCAAGGTGCTACGTTACCGACCAATCTGCAGTCAAATCATCCGAACAATCTGGGACAGACGCAGAGTATGCCCCAGGGCACTATTCCGATACTCACGCAACAGGGATGGTACGGTTCCTTTAACTTGTGTTACATTTAAGGTATTATCTTCTTAGGATAATACGTACAGATAACTAAACATAATGTACACTTTTCAGTCCTGTTACGCAAGCCAATAGCAACGTGGCAGCACCGCAGCAGCCACAGCAAAATATCGCGCACCCGAGCGAAGAGACGACGTACGTTTCGGTGAATTCGCAAGGTCAAACGATACCGCCCCAGAGCCAGAGTGTTGTTACCGGCGCGCCTCAGACTTCTCAAGCCCCGAGTATTATCGTGCCTCAGCAGCAGCAGCAGCAACAGCAGCAGCCGCCGACGTCGCAGCCGCAGCAGACACAGATCCCCGAGCCGATAACCGGGATGCAGGGGATGCAGGGCATGCAGAATATTCACAAAGTTCCTCAGCCTAGTACAGCACCGCCTCAGCAGCAACAGCAGCCCCAACAGCTGCAACCGCAATCACAGGTGATTATGCCAAGAAATGCTGTTGAAGTTTTGTAAAGACATGGTCATATTGTAAAATCGTGACTTTAAATGTATGGCTAATCTATTCTAGGTGATGGCGCCGTCCGGACAAATGCAGCCAGGACCTCCGCAGCAGCAGGCTACGACCGGCGCGACCACCGGTGCCCCTGTGCAAATGGTCGGCGGAATGCAGCAGGGTAATATAGCGTTTCACCAGCAACAGCAACAGCCACCACAGCAGCCGTCTGACCAGGAGCAGGACTCCATGTCGGGGATGGTGGTGGCCGGAGCAACGGCTGGCCAGTCCGTGGCCACCGACGCCGCGCTCCTAGAGTCGCTTGCCGAGGTTACGCAGAACACAGATGACCATCAAGCCCACGAAGATAACGAAAGGTACATTTCTATAAGTTAAATAATATGATAATATAATGATATATGGTTCGATCGTATAATGTAAAATGCTCGCTGTTATTTTTTAGTTTATTTTTTATTTTAACTCATAAAAATTATACAACTTGAAAGTTAATATACATTCCTTAAATATTCAGTCACTTTACAAGTTTTTTCATCAGTTGAAATCTGTGAAGTTCAGTGCCACCAATTAATTGAAATCATAAGCTACTGGTTTGAAAGCTTATATATTATTTAACATAAAATACCTAACTGACTAATATCTAGAGTAATTTGTACAGATATCAAAATTTATTTTTATATTTTGTGATACTTGACTCAATCGGTAATCCAACGATTTTCGCGTCTCCTTCGAAGATGTTTAGCAATAGCAATGACGATTGATTGTAATTTGTATAATTTACAGTATGTCGGGGACAAGTGCCGTAGCAATCGACAATAAAATCGAGCAAGCTATGGTAAGTACTTAAACTTTACTATGCGTCTAAGCAGCCGTGGGTGCAAGTTTTCTATTATTACTCAAGTGATACCTTGTACGACTATTGATAGATTTTTATATTCTTAAACTATTATGCAACTCAAAAATTGGACTACTATTTTTTCTCCGAACTATCTTCTTACAAAGTTCTGATATATATATTTTTTAATATACAGTTCCACTTTAAATAACATACCAAATTTTATATTACATAATGATTTGTGCGTAAAGAACAACTTTTAATATTTGGATCAATCGGTATTTGTAATCATTATTTTACTTTCTAATTAAAGTAACGAAAATTGTCTTACGATAGGTATCGCTCATTTGATAAAAATTTAAAGCTTTCACCGTAATTTTTTTGGGGGATTAAGATTACATTATTCAGATTATTAAAGAATATCAACCTTTTTGTTTCACAAAGTGTTTATTTTTTTATAATTTTGTGAATCAAAAATAGAAATATTTCTGTAATTATACAATATCACCATTTTAATTATCTGAATACAGTATAATCTATCTGAAATTCTCATTTATAATGGTTAAAAATCGTCACAATTGTCTTTATAATGAGACACAATAACAAAGTTACTACGTTTTTTCCTGAGATGCAAGAGTCAATTGCAAATTTTTCTTAATTTTAAATGTAAAAAATTGAAAGTACATAGATATCTATTTAAAAATAGTTCAAGAATTAGAACTAAATATTTAGACGTTATGCCTAAAATTTATCATTAATCAAAAGTCGAAAAAAAAATTCTTAAAAAGTAAATGTTTGCAGTATTAAAATTAAAATAAGATAAAAATCATATAAATATGTAAAAAATGGCAATTATGCTATACTACATGTCGACTAACTTATAAACCTATAATTTCATGGAACAATTCTTGAACTGTTTATCTAATATAAAAAAGCAATCTTGAAAATTGTAGTGAAACGCTACTTAATAACCTTTACCGTCAGCTTTTGCACCCCTTACACATTTCAAATAAAAATTTCAGATGACTAAGTTTACTTATGATTTGTATATAAATGTAATATGTATATATCAATATCAATAAAACATCACACTAAAGTAAATTTTCGATACGTGTGTGCTCGCAGGATTTGGTAAAGAGTCATTTGATGTTCGCTGTGCGTGAGGAGGTCGAGGTGCTAAAGGAAAAGATAGCCGAGCTGATGGATCGTATAAATCAGCTGGAGGCGGAGAACTCGATCTTAAAGGCTCACGCCACGCCTGAAACCTTGGCTCAGCTAAGTCAGTCGGCCACGAAATTGCCCATCAACAATGCGGGAAGTGGTCAATAGGTAACCGCTTGTACATAAGTTTCTCATCGAAAAAAAAATACCCCTCGTCGAAGTACATAATGGATAATATAATTATTGTATATAACTTTACGATTTTTAGAAATTTATAAATAATGAGATTTATTATATTATACATAATAGCGCGTTAGTGAGTTTTCCTCTGTTTTTTTCTTTCTCTCTCTTTTTTTTAATAAAAAAAACGAATGAAAGAATGAAGCACCACGGTGAAAAAAGTACGACAGATCAAACGAAGTAAATGATTCAACGTGCGTAGATTATTTTTTACTGTTTCAGTTTATCGTTTATAGGCAAGAAAGAAAAAATGGAATTACATAATTCGAGTATTGTGTAAAAAACTTCCGATTTTCAATTAAACACTGTTTTTTATTATTATTTTTGTTTTGTCTTTTTAATGTAATAAAAGAAGAAAAAGCTCTCGCTGCGAGTCAGCAAAAAAAGAAGAATTGCGAATTTAAAAGTAAGTGAAAGTGCTTTACTTTTTTACTGTAAACCATGGACACAGAATGAGTGAAGCGATTTTTTCAATACAATTAAAAATGAAAACACGTAATAAGGCAGCTAGAAGCCAAATCCCCATTATTAATATCGTACCATCGACTCTACCATGAATCAACATTGGCTGCAGCAAACGGAAGACAACAAAAATCAACCTGATACAAACAAGATAAAAAAGAAAAAAAAATACCAAAGCCTCTAGTAGACACGAAATCCGTCGATAAAATCGAACTTACAAACGCAAATTTTCTTCAAACGAAAACTCCAAAGACACATAGGATTGCGTATGTAATGTATGAAGAAAAAAAAAGAGAAACTCAAAATTATCGTCGAGTGATTCGATTCATTTTTTTTAGTTCTTGCATTGAGTCATGCATTTATTTGAAATTCCAATGACGTTTTCGTATTTTAGCTACACCTTGCTTGTGTAGTGCAATTTTCCTTTTTTAGGGTGGTGCGTAACATAAGTGACAATAAAAATCATTGCGCGAGCAAACGCTTATGTGCTCCCAATATGTACGCGAAATGCTTACAAAATTTTCGCATTCTGTTTACATCTTATGTTACATTATTACACGCCTAATAAAAATTTTTAATTGTAAAAAATCATCAAGTTTTACTTTATTTTCATGAATTTATAAATTTACCGGAATGTTGTCCGGTCCTTCACTACCAGCATTTCAATTTTTCAATTCACATTCGAACGTTACTGTTATTTTAATGAACGTGCAGTCTTTTAACTTTTGTTATTGATAAGCGATCGAGGACTTATAATCAACCACAAAGTAATTGTTTTAAAATGAGGGTTGGATACTTGAAAAGTTAAATGAAGGATAACGGTAGTTTTTATTTCATTTATTGTATATATATATTTATATATATATATAAATATGTTCTATAATAAATTTAGAAAATATAACTTAGACTAATACAATGTAAAACAAATTGATGTTTCAGTGTCTGTGAGTGAAATCATTTTCTTTATTTTGTTTTTGATTAAAGATCAGACCTATAATTTTTTATAATACAATATTAAAGCTTATACAAGTTCAAATTTCTTTCAAAAACGAAACAATAGTAATGATTTACTTAGTATTGTACCCTAAAGACTGCATATTCGTTACAATAACAAAAAAAATATTTTATCCAAGTGTCCAAGAAAAATCGAAATATCGGTTAAACAAAAATGTACGGCGTCCACCTAAAGTGAATTATAGATGTATTTTAAAAAAACAAGATGAAAGCAGAGCCCTTAGATCCACTTGGAATAAATCCCTTTTGATTTTTGCGAAAGTTTTATTAGTTCGGGTCACTATATAAAGGCTAAATATGACACTTTTCTTTAAACTTTAAACTTAAAACCTTAATATTCAGACGAGAAGCGATCCACCGTAGAACGTATACGGTTTTTAAAGAGCAATAATGTTCAATAATTACACCTTATAAATTTATAAATGTTATAAACTTTTTCCTAGGAAGAAAGCTAAAGAAAATAAGATAACAACGTGTAACCTCATTTTATCATTTGTATCCGTTCCTCCACGTTCGTTTCTTTTTCTTTCGTTTTCCATTCCGAAGGCGAGAGGATAATCGGGAACTTGCAACGTTTTCCATTTCGAACTTATACATTTAATCGATGAATAATCATCGAAATGCAACGTTTACGCAAAGATTCTTAACACTTGTAATTTTCTTCAAATAATAAACGATTGAGGAAATTTATATATAGATTTAAAGATTACATGTATATCAACTCGAAGACCCACGTAGCCTACGAAGATATAGCGATAAGAAACGATGATTTCATATTCATGTATTATTTTCGTCTATAATTTTTTGCCTTACTTGATATTTATACAAGAAATATAATATTTATATATCTTTCATTTTATCATTACGCGTTTACGCTCGTAAGATATTGTATAATTAACCCTTATTTTCAATAATTCGTTCAATTTCTTATCGCCATTCTTGATTTCCTCGCGTTATTTTATGGTCCCCAGGCATCGGAGAGTACGCGTTAAAAAGTCTGAACTTTCGTCTCTCTGAAAATCTCTCAGGGCAAAAAAACATCGAATAAAACTTGTCTCTTGTAACGATATCCACCGATTAAAATGAGACTAAAATTTGCAAGTTCCCTAGTGTTCATATGGGACGATGTGAGGGGGAATTCATAGGCTTGTAAGGGACGAGGGCCGAGAGAGCGAGGATCATCGCTTCATCTCCTCAGACGAAGCCAAAGTTTTTCGTCTTGATAGCGAGCAGCAGTTTGTGACGTAACACGTGACGCGAGCTGTACAGGGGAACGTAGAGGCGCGATATGCAGGTATTGGCTGTGGGCAGATGGGCATCGTCGGCTGGCCGGATCGTGACGCTGGGCATTGGCTGGAAGCCATCCTCACTGGCTGGTAGCGCCGGTGAACCCGTCCAGAAGTATACCTATAAAAGAGCATTTTTATCGTTTCGGTCTCCCAAGCATTTCGAATTTTTTTAAAGGTACGAATTTAAATAGCGTAATATATCACTTTGTTTTACTTACCAAATCTTGTCTTTCGACGTGTGACATTTTCTCGACGATAGACCATAACCAACGCTTGAACTTTACGAGCCTATCCGTAGGTTCGCCGGACTCGTCATTAAATGACGTGTACGAGATAAGCACCGAAACATTAATATCGCCCACGCCGTTGAGAAGGAGTCGCAGATCTTCGGCTGTAAGGCCATCGAGTGCACCTTCAGGCAACACGTCAAAGACTCCTTCCCGCATCGCTTCGAGTGCCTTTTCTTGTACCTTGATCATACGCACCTCGGCGTATTTGCGCACATAGTCGTAGACGTTAGCGGCCGTTACCTCTATATCACGACCATTCGGTACAAGCTCGATCGAGCCACCACCTTCTTCGGGACATAGGTCAATGCTGCGAAGGCAAAGAACAAATATTGTAGATTCACGTATAGAATTTCATGTATTCGGATATACCAAGTAAATTACCTAAACGTAAGATCTAACTGGAACAAATTGCTGCTATCCTTAGTCTCGGCGTCTACAACTAGCTGCCGAAGACTCTCATAAATGACGGCATCGAAAAATGCAAGATCGTGGAACCTTATTGGCCTAGCCAATATATATTTGAGTACATGTCGATTTAAAAATATTGGACAGAGCTCGTTCTGAAGTAAACACAAGCCAATCAATCGACCGACATTCCTGAAGGCGTTTAGTCTTTCATAGCTTCCTCTTCCCTGCCTGGGCGTGTAAAATCCTCGCTTTCCGGGTGCGTAAAACAGTGGCGCATTGTCCTCCGTATCATCGATGATCGAACTCTCTGATTTTAAAAGAAAAATCGTTAATATTTTTGGTTTAAAATCCGTAATGTTAAAAAAAGTTCATATGACATACCCAATTGTTTTTTCTTATTAGCACCACACCGTTCGGTCAGACTAAAAACATCGAGATCGAGAAGCGCCTCACTGGCCAAATCCTGATTATGACTATGTATAAGCTCGAATGCCTCCTCGACTTTTTGTCTGAGTGAATCCTCTGAGGCCAGTAGCATAAGCAGTTGCGCTGGATTCATCTCCAACAACATACCAGTGATCTTCTCGGCGTGAGTCGGTCGTAGCGCATAGACTTTCGGATACAACCGGTCGCCGAGTTGTTGCTGGTGCATCGTCAGATGGTCGTTGTTGGCGTGAACAAAGAGTGGTGGATGAGCCGTGGACGAAGAATTACCAGAGTTGGAGGCGCTACCTTCGAGCGATGTCGACGGGTGGAACGAACGAGCTTCGAACGATAGAGCTCGTCGGGATTCGCGGCATTTACCGGACGAACGGGGATTCTGAAAAGGCAGATATCCTTGTCTTACAGCGGCATAAAAACTTTTCAACGAAATATCGACAAGGTATTTTCTTACTTGTCTACGGAGATCTCGGTCGCGTTCTCTGATTTTGAGTTTTTGTAAAACGTTGTACTGTGTATATTTTGAGCCTACTTGTGCTGCCTCTAATGGCGGTAGTTTTTCATTAGCTAAAAGAGCCTGCAAAATTATTTAAAAAAATTGTAATATTAACAACAATCCGAGAATATGCCAATTATAGACTAGTGCTTACCTCTGCTATCGCCGTATAAAAACCTCTTGCGACACCCGAACCCTCTCCAGGTTCGTCTTTAAATGTGACCTTAACACGATTTACAGCTAAAGGTGGCGTGTTACATGCTCTTCTATTATACAGATTATACTGCGTATTCAGTTCTTTCATCGTCTGAACAAGAAGTTGCGTCCTGTCGCGCTCCACCTGAGAAAAGCGAATATCGATTGTTGTAGCCAAGCGATTATTATAGTCACATATGAAATTCCACTGGATAAAGCGTAATCTCAAAACTTACTTTTGACAACGTAATGTCTTTCTGTTGTGAACTCCTGAGCTTTTCCATGTCCCTTCTGAATTTTGCCTCCTTGACGGGAAACCCTCCGAGCTCGGATACGATACTTCCTGCCTCTAAACCTACGTCCTCCATAAAAACCCGTCCGAATAAGTCAAGAGACAGTCTCCACCTGCCCAAAAGAATGTTGTGCGAGATCTTGGTGCCGATGTTCGAAACTTGAGCGCGAGCAGGCGTTGACGGGGCTTGATGCTGTTGCTGCGGAGGATCTGGAGCTGACGGTGCGGACTGACTACTACTGTTGCTGTTACTACCCTCGACTGTTTCGTGCGCCGATATGTCTTGAGATGCGGAGGGTGTAGTGGCAAGGTCGACAACCTCTTCATTCGCGCCCACTGTCTGCGAATCGGTCTGTACTCCGCTTACTATAACTTCCGGGACGACGACGTTCGATTGTTTATTTACATTGTTTTCTGAAGAACAGCTTCCGCTACTGCTACTGCCGGCACGAACGATGACGCTGCGCTCGGCCTTGCACTGAACATCTTTACTACTACCAGACTTGGGGGGACTACTGCTGCTGTTGCTGTTGCTCTCCGTCTCCATGGGCTGGTTGTTGGGCGAAACTATGATAGGCGCTCTGTCGGTCTGCTGCTCCACGACTGCCACAGTTGGCTGGCTCTGTTCCGTTGTCTGATTGTACGTCTTTTTACTCGGTCCTGGTTCTCCAGCATCACTGCGTCCAGCATTAGTATTCCTTCTATCCGCAGCTGCACTTGTGGAGCAACTATTCCTAACAATCTGCTCGATTTGTCCCAATATTAGTGTTGACGAGTTGAGGCTACCTTCAGCAGTCCTCGTTGAAAGTCCTAGTCTCGTGGGAAGTCCTTCAAGTACATTAGCTCCAGATCCACTTGCAGTACTGCCAGGTGACTGTCTAGGTACTCCAAAGAGATCTTCACGACGCGAATGAGGTTGCAATAGATGCGGTTGATCGGCTAGAGGCAAAGCTTCAGACATGACTGTGTCGAAGGGGTCGAGCGGAGGGCAGCCAAGGCAAAGTGTAGAGTCTGAGCGTTGAAGGAATGGATGTTTGCGACCTTTGGCAGCGCTGCTGCTGTTACTCTGAGGACCAGCGGATAATAAACCGCTGCCACTGCCTGAAGCGCACGGGATGCTCAAAAGATCTGGATACTCGGAATCTGTTTCCATTGAAGCGCTGGCGTGCAGGGTCTCATCATCGCCTTCTTCATTGTCATTTTCATCCTGAACGAAAGACAAGATTAGTTTTTTGGTTTAATTGAGTTAACGTTTTATTTAAGATATATAACAGAAGTGCTTGTTAAAATCCGCCTTACCTGATCATTCCAAGCAGTATCGGTAGGTTCTTTCTGCGATTCTCCTCTTGATGAAATTGGTTCGGACAACGATCTCATGTAGTATACCAATGCATCGAAAACGTAAGCAACATGACGTAAGGCTGACACATCTAAAACAGGTAAACTATCTCTATGTTCTCCATTGTGAGCTCGCATAAGGGACAGGCAGTACGATAAAAATTCGCGTCTTGCCGAATGTGCATCTCCACCTGCAACAAAATCATTAAATGCAAAATCAGTAAAGTTCGAGCCGTTGGATATTTTGTCTTTAAACAGAAATTAAAAGCAATAAATTATTCATTCATCAATCAACAATGTTTTCTTTTTTAACAACATTCAAATCGTACTTAAACTCATAAGCACACACGTTAGAAAAGTCTCACTTACGTTCTCTACTGCTACGCGAGGTTTCGCCAACTCCAGTGAATCCAACGGTCAGTCTTGTCGAGCCTTGGGTTGTCGAGATGTTTGAAGTAGTAGTGATGCCGCTACGGGCGCTGCGTCCAGTGCCGTTGTTCTGAAGTGATAGAGACAGAGCAGCAGAGTTCAAAAGACCAGTGAAGTTACCACCCGAGAGGGATGGAGCGCTGTTTAATGGGTGCTCTGGGTGGGTAGGATCGGCGCTACGGGTTAAAGAAACGCCGAAACGTAACTGTGCTTCAGTGGCATCCATCACCGTTAGTAACCAGTCCCAGGTTGGTTTAAGGTGTTCTTCCAAGTACATCTGTAAAATATTTCAGATATTTGATGGTATTCAAGTATTATTCAACCCTTATAGATAATTTTAAAGAAACTCTATATACCTGAAGACTGATAGCATCAAAGAACGTAACTTCTAGAGTTCTGGGTAATGCGGGTGCAACCATCTTGTAGTCTTGCATCATGGTCAGCAGATCTGCGATCTGTCTAATAACAATTCCAAAAGCTCGAGCTAGACAGCTAGCAGTGGTGCCCATGGTAATAGGTTCCTGAACTGCAGCGACCGCCGAAGTGGCCGTTGAACGTCTCAGAGATGACGGATCGATGAAGACAAGGTTGTTGCCACCCGCGACACGTAGTCCGGCAGTTCGGGTGTTCGACTCGCGATTTCGAATGGCCCATTGCATTGAGACGGGCGCCAGGTTGTTCCGGTGAGAATGACCGGTCGAGCCGCTAGAACGGAATACATTTCTTGTGGATTCAAAAAATGTATTTGTGGTAAGGTTAATTTTTGTTCTGTTCGTTTTATAATTGGCTGCTCAGGCCCCGAATGCTTATAGTTTAGTTTTGAGACGAGATGCTTGATGATATTGAACATTTTTCTCATATAATGTGAGAAATTGACGAAATAATATTCAGTTAGTATGCAGATAAAATTGAAGACATTATACGAAACATAAAAAAAAAGATCACATAAAAATGAATGCCATCAACACCTACCTGCGTCTTTCCAGCTGTTCATCTCCAATCTGAAACTCTTCAGTATCTTGCTCATCGGTCTCTCCAGCTTCGCTCTCATCGTCCTCCTGTTGACTGGACTCGCCAGATTCGTCCTCTGGATAAAGCAGTATTGAGTTCATTCCACCGTCCGAGCCGGCAGTGGCTCCGGTCTGTACACTGCGTTGTGCCGATGCGGCGTCTTGGTTGCTGTGGTTGTCGTCCGAATCGGACTCTGTCTCGGCTTCTACCAGCAGGTCGAGCTCGGTATCAGATTCGCCATCACCAGCTGGTTCTTCGCCAACGCCACCTGCGTTACCATCAACCTCGCCGAGAGGTTGAGTGCTTACGGCAACGGAAGATTCCTCTTGCTCACTTATGTCACCGTCTAGATCCATGGGTACCTCTGTGGATAAGTGTGTTTTTTTTTGTTAATATAATAAACTTTTGAGTTGAAAATGGAAGCTCTTCATTGTGTTTTGAGACAATGCATTTAATTGGCAACAGTGCTTCAGTAGTCATTAATTAAATTAAGATTTTTTTAAAATTATGTTAATAATATTGAAAAATATTACAAAAAATATCATAAATCGCGCCAGATTCTTAATGTGCATGCAACAATTTTTAAACGTGGCTTGGGTAGCTCAGTCGGTAGAGCTAAATAAAATAAACGTTTAAAAAAAAAGTCGGTAGAGCATCAGACTTTTAATCTGAGGGTCCAGGGTTCAAGTCCCTGTCCGAGCGATTTTTTAAAAAATTAATTTAATGGTTAAAACTTTTCAGTCACAGATGTGCTGTTTTTAAATCTCTTTAATAAAAAAACTAATTACCTTCACCGGGTTCAGTATCATCCATAGCCGAAACGTCCCTGGCGATTGCTATATTGTTGCTACCCGTTTGTGCTGTTAGCGTAGTATCAAGACTTTGTGAGGCAATACCACTGTGCGGTATCAATGGCTCGATCGAAAATAGTTCTTCCAAGCCATTAATCACCTCAATGGCAGAACTTGTTAGGGTAAATGGCGCAGTTGGTCTGGCAACACCTAGACGAACTGGTGCAATCAGGGAATCGGCAGTTTCGCAAAGTTCTTCTACTGCTAATTTGATCAAAGCTTGGAATATTCTGCGACACTTCATCAATGGTTGTGATGCTTGGCTTGCGCTAAAAAGTTTTGATTGGTAATACGTTATTGAAATCATAAATGTTTTGAGCCCTGTATGCAATTATGCATATATAAAGAATATATGAAGTATAGGGATTTCTAATATAGCGATTTTAAAAAGATTCAAGATCTCACCTTCTTCTCTTGGTAGTGTTAGGTGCCATCTCAATGGTGAATATGACGAAGATCCTGGCAACAGATCGGACGAACCTTCTCGCCACGACAATTGCCTCTTCCTGTCGTCCGGGAATAATATCATTTTGAAGCTCGCGTATGAGCGTAGTCAACAACGTATCCAGCATCTCAGCGCTGCACTTTACCAACAACGAGTGCGTGAACTTATCCAATAGCGCTGTGCCACTTTGCTTACACGACTGGCCCTGATCGCCGAAAAGCTGTTCGCTAGTAGATTCGTGCACACCAGACATGATAGTGCACTGTACCGCCGGCCAGTCGTTGAGTAAACGCTCGAGGGCGCGACGACTGAAGCGCGGAGGCTCTAAATCGTGATCCGGCATGTCTGAGTCGGCGCCCAGTCTATCGGAGGATGGATTCTTTCGGTTAGCTGAGGTCGAACGCTGACGCGGTGCTGAACGGAACTGACGTTGCTCGACAGATTGACGACCGACTGTCTGGACAAGAAACAGCAAAATTGATTCGCCTCTTGAATTGATTTTGGTAGCAAGATCGGTGCTTGTCACAAGTCTGCATAGCAGGTCATATCTAGCTTTATGTCTTCCGGCAATGAGTGCCTTGCACTTGCATTTTTCCCAGCAGTCACAGTAGGCAGTGGGCGAGGTGTGTTTGAGTTTACAATCATGTCCACGATGACAGACCCTGGCGCACTCGGTACAGCAGCAGAGTGTACCAGTGAGACCGCAAGTGCGGCATTCGAAAATATCCTGATTGATGTGTTCATCGCCGGTCCACGTGAAGCTGCAAGTGTCGTTGCAGCAAGTTACGAAAAGAGGAGACAGGTCGGGACTCGCGTCAGCAGGAAGGATCATCGACGAGCAGTCCTTGAAATCCTTACCTACACGCTGGATTGTGTCTAGAACTATAAGAGCCGCGTGATAGGCACGCACTGAAACGGCTAGCATGAGAGGGGTTTGACCCTGTGCGTCTCTCGCAGAAAGTAGTTCCTTGACATGTGGACCTAATACAGTACTCTCGCACATAAATTTCAATATAAGCAAAGCATTGTTTCGTCTCTCAACGGAATCTATTATGTATGTATTATTTACGGCAGATGCGCTTTTGTTCATCATTGAGATACTGGTGGCTCCAATGCCAAGTAGAGAATCTTCTTCGCCGGAAGTGTTGTCAAATGCTTCAGGTGGCCAGCTTAACGTTGGAATCGGCTCTTCGATCGGAGCAGAATTCGTATCTACGGTATTAGTTACCAATTCATGCTCGATGCCTTGCTCAACTTCTTTATTAGAAGTAGGAGCACACATATTGATACAGGCGTGAAGAATATTACGATTGCCGTCGCAACGTTCGTTGAGAATTGCTTGCATTTGAGCTGCATTTGCTTCTGAAATAAAATAATTTCATCAATAAATTTTATATTTTCATATCTATTTACTAATAATTGACTGAAACTGATTCTTACTTAAGTCTTGCTCCAAATTGGCGAATACTTGCTTGACGCCGTCATAATCACATCTTAAGATACGGGGCATAAGCAAAAGATTGTCAAACACAAGAGCGATAACAGCAACTTGGTTTTTAAGATTCATAGCAGGAATACTTGGAATGGGAATAGTCGAGGCACCAACGCAAAGCACCGGTGCGAGATCCAGCCAATTGGGATCGCGAATCGCGTCCGCGCAGTCTTTTGCGATGGGATAAATAGTATTATTGCCATCTCGTAAAATCATTGAACACTCTGTATTCTCCCCGGCACTGGTGAGACTGATATTCTGCGGTTGTAGGCCCAAAAATGATGATATGTCTGACGGAATGTAACAATCTTGAACATATCTTCCGGTACTGAGATTATATATCACGTAGCTCAATTTACTTCCACTGCGCAAAATCGCATGTATACCCTGACCATCAGTGGCTATTGTCAAGAGATTTTCATTAGAGCCTTCGGCAATATTGACACGTCTTGGGGTGCGCTGGAAACAGTCTGGAGCTCGAGAACTCATCGATGACTTCATTACCTAAAAAATTAAAAATTACAAATGTTAGTAAAACATGAATTAAAATAACGTTCAAAGTTGTTAAAAATGGCGTACTACGAGTTCATCCTTCCTGAGAAGTCTACAGTCAGCCAGAAGCTTAGTTGGCTCTTCGGCCATTGCATCCTTAAAATCGGAATTGTTGAAATCTTTGTCCTTAGGTTCCTTTTCCTTATCCTTTGAATCTTTAGAGAAAAATTTAACTGCCACATAGCAGCCGTCAACTTTAATTACTTTTCCTATCGGAAGTGTTTTAACGTCTTCTACGAAAACTACGTCTTTTAAATGCCAGTCTTCCTCGTCTTTTCGATCGGCATCTCCTTCGCTCTTCGGCGCCATACGCTTTTGTCGTTCTAGAAGAATAATAAAAAAATTAGACATCAATTACCGTAAAAATCAAGCAACA
This sequence comes from Cecidostiba fungosa, assembly GCA_900474305.1. NCBI lineage: Eukaryota > Metazoa > Arthropoda > Insecta > Hymenoptera > Pteromalidae > Cecidostiba > Cecidostiba fungosa. The sequence continues at coordinate 38,969 of UCOJ01000434.1, read as the reverse complement.
ATTCATCATTGATTTTAATTAAAACTTACTGTGGCTAGTCGTGATACTGCCAGTGTCACTGCAAGTGCTGGATGCAGGCGACGGCGGAGGCGGCATATCGATTCTATCAGCCGTTTCTTTATGACTTGTTTTGCTACTATTGTTTGTCGATCCATTTCCATTTGTCTCCCGTTTATCGGTTGCGACATTGGGTGGCAATATGCCGGCCGGTAAAATTTTGAAACGGCAAATAGCGTCGAGGTTCCAAACTGCCGACAGAAGTTGTCCCACTTTTGGCACGCCATTCGCTATTGTAAAGCCGATAGCTCCCGCCTGATAAATTGGACTATTTTTCATGCACACGTGACTGCCGTAAGTTATGTCGGCGGACACAACTGTAGATGGTCTGTGTTTCCTGGACTTGGCTTTGTACTTCTCCCATAATTTCATGCGCTGAGCAAATGGCAGTACACCCCTAGAAATTCATATTTAATTTTGTGAATGTCTAAATTATTCATTATTCAGCTCTAAATGAACTAGATTAATAAACTACTCTATCAACCGATAATTCATTTTCATAGAGTAATCTATGAAAATGAATAGATAATGAAAATACCTACCACCAATAGAGTGCTCCACTCTCCAATCGAGCGACGGTGTAAAGTGCACAGGTGTGAAGTGAGACAATTTTATCTAATGTAAATTCAGTGAACGCCTGTGCCGGATGCTCCAATCTGGTGGCAACGTGTCCCAACAACTCATCCAGCCAGGTTGCAACTTTGCCGCTCTCAGTGCTTACGGAGCAGCGGATCGCTGTCGCGGATATGTTTACAATTTTCTCTCCTGCCAAGCTTAGGGCTATAGTTTTAGGATGGTGAATGTTTGGATTCTGAAAAGTCAAATTTTAAATCAATATTCATATGAAGATCTTTCTAGATGAAAAGATCAAATGTTTTTCTTTGTGCAGTTGATAAACTTTGATTCCACGATTATAACTGTGCACACGTTTTTATTAGAAACAGCAACCGTTGCAAAAGTTATCTCCAGAAAAATATAAGGCGCGCATGATAACTATAGAACAAAGTAAAAGATACTTACATCCGGATGTTTGAATGGCTCCGCATCGGACCATCGCCACTGATACAGTTGACCCGTGGACGAGATAGCGATCAGCTCGCTGTAAAGAGCAGCTATCTGAACGAACCGAGGCGCCGGCTCGCTGCGCTCGTTCCACCACTCGAGCTCTTCTGATATCCACAGCGGACTCTGAGACGCCAGCTCTTTCTTCTTGATATCTAAATTGAAAAGAAAATATGAACCCTGAGCTATTAAAACAGTTTTTAATAGCTCAACAATTATTTCCAAGGGACGTGAAACCCGGACGATGATTTATGATTTACGCTTAATCTATAGGAGAGCTTAACTTAAGAAGAAAACAAATATGACTGATAAAAGCAAAGAAGACTAAAAATTCTTAAAAATCTCGCTTCAGATTCTAAATTGTTAAATTAGTGTAAAGTGAAACTTTGGAAGAAATAGCACAATAGACCACATACACAGAAATTAATTTTTCACAAAAAGCTGCTTGTAAGTTTTATCTTACCTGGATCCTTGTCCCAAGAATCTTTTAAAGCAGTTTCTAGCCAACGGCGTGGTCCATAGTACTGACGATCCCTCCAACGACTGAAACTGTCCCGATCTCTGTCACGTTCTGTTGATCGTTCATTGTCACGGTCATTTCCAAGTCTTCGTGATGAACTACCACGGCTACAAAATACGCGTGTAGAATTAGTAAACATATTTTGTTTTTAAATAATGTTTCTCAAAATAAAATGTACTCACTTTCTCATTCCTGGATAACCGAATACATCTTCGGGAAACATAGAATCGGCATCGATGATAACTGAATGCTCATTACTAAATCCACCATCCAACAATGATATAAGATCTTCCGGTACGTAACTGTCGGCCGCGTCTTCCGCATCATCTCCTTCCTCATCATCTCTCGATAGCAAATTATTTACCGCTAAATTTACATCCAAATTCGTGCGCTGGAGTTCGCGCATAATCAAATTACGGCTTTTGCCTTGTAGCACCACTTGAGCCTATTCACACAAAAAATACAATTACATAATATTAGAAACTGGTTAATAACTGCTAATTATTCTAAAAAATATTATATATTTTACATAACACAAGCACGTAATGCATTTACCCCGAATTTACATAACAATGAATTCAATTAATTATTCTGCAATAAAACGAAATGCTTCAATCAAATCAAGTTTATAAATAATCTCACCTGTGAAATAAGATCCTCTGGTACAAACGGCGCGGGTACCGAGACTATCGGTCTGGAGCTGCTGCTGCTGCTTCCGCCCATGATGACACCAGGCGGTCCAATACGTCCACTTCCGGCTGCAGTACCACTACCGCCTCCGGCACCACTTCCACCGCTACCGCCACCACGAATAGCTGAACTGTTGCGCATTATACGGGCGCGAGAGCGCGAGATGCCGGCACGGCTGCCGCTGCCGCCTCCACCGCTGCCTCCTGTTCCGCTACCACCGGCTCCGCTGCCGCCGCCACCGGTGTTACCGCTGCCACTCGGTGCCGCGGACGAGTTGCCCACGTGACTCTTGGTTGTGCTGGAGAGTAGAGGAGAGGTTTTGATTAGAGCAAGGCGGTTATTATTGAGAAGTGATGATCAATTTCACGGTCATTTTAATGTTGAGATTATTGCAATATGCATTTAATACAGGTGATATGATTCAGTCTCACTGCTTTGACGTTATAAAAAATGAAATTTTCAATTTTTTAATCTCATCAAAAGATAAAACTATTTAAATGGCATGCTTACTTTCTGCTGGGTTCACTTTTTCGCAAATCCAATCTGTCGTATAGCACTGTGTATGCCACACGGCATATTCTGTTATCATCCATAAGCAAGCCAATATGTGTTGGTCCAACAACAATCCGTTTAACTGTTGATTTGAGCCCATTGAGGGCTGGTGGTGTAACAAATCCATATCTGTTGATTTTCTCTGCAACCTCCTTCAATCTGAAAATATAGATAGTAATTTGTTAATAAAAATCGTCTGTTAATAAAGTGAAATAATTGATCTAGAGTTATTAACAATTGATACTTGATTATTTGTAGAGGAAAAATTTTGTACCAACAGAATGCTACATCATGTTGGTGAATAGTAAATCAGTTAAAATTTCAAATTGACTGTTTATGCTAAAGCTAGTAGAGTTAATGATTGTGCATTAATTTGGTGTATGAAATTATTTTTCTTAAAAATTTTACTGAGATTAATTATTACATCATACTTGAAAATATATATTTACTATTAATAGAAGTTGATAATAAATTGAATTAAATTTAATCGAGATCTTGAATACAGATCAATGGCAGATCCAATTCTTCAAAATTATTGAATTACAAATTTGAAAACTATTTTTATGTAATATCTAAAAACAGCATTAAAATGTCTTAATGTCTATATTATTTAACTATCGTATTGATTGCATTTCAAAGCAGCGTTGTAAAAGTTAGGTTAGAGTAATAAGCCTATGTTTATGAACAAAAAAAGGGTTATCTTGTGCTTCTTGATATGAGTAGGCATTTTCTTATATAAATGAAATGCATTACATATTAATAACTCATTTATGATTTTACTTGAACCAGTTCTTACTCCAATGGCTCTTTTACTATACTGTACTTGCAGCAAAGAAAGTCTATGAAAATATGATTTACTCAAAGTAAAGAATAATTTGCAATCTGAAATAATACTCATACTTCCTTCAAAATCTCTATTGCAAATCAATGAAAAAATAAACAAGTATTAAGAATGCATAGGTTGTATTGATTTCTGTACTAAACATAATAGTAATATAGAAGTTAAAATTTGCTCGTTAAAAGATGTTCAACTCGATTAAGGTGTTCAGCATAACTTTATATACCACGCTTATAAGAGTGAAGAAATGCTCAAGTGCTGTTTAGCACCAATTACTCTATTCGTCAACAAACTCAAGTAAACAAAGCAGAGTCAGCTCAACTTTTAGCAAAATAAAGCTAGATGTGCCCGATCGGTGCAACTAATCGAACATGAATCATAAGGAGTCAGCACACTACGCCAACCAAATTGCACGACTAGTGTCATCATCGGAAACTGATAACCAGCAGTTAACTTTCATAGGCCATCGATGCCATGTGACCACAGTCTACATACCATCTTGAAAAAAATCATCATTAACCAGCTCCTTGAGAGAATAGACAGTGAACACCTGTAAAACCCGCGACTCTCACCCGACGAGGCCATCACCACACATGCGAAAGAGCGCATGGAGACAGTGGGTACCTCGTCTCTCCACACGCGAGGAGAGCGTATACTCAACCAGACACATACATACATACATATATACACACGCATATACATATACATATAGGTATACACACGCCAGCAAAAACACACAGAGCGCTGGCTTTATGTCCCGGAAACGCTGTATCAGGGGGTAAAACGTTACCTGTCGTTGAGCTGGTCGTCCGTCCCGGGTAAGGGATGGACGACAAAGTGAATCGAGCTCATGGGGGTCGTCGGAGTCGGTCGCCTCGTCGTCGTCGTCTTCGCCGATTTCGACGGCCGGGCGTCGACGGCTCCTCCTCGGCGACTCCTCGTTGTGCTGCTGTGCTGCTGTTCTTCCGTCGCGCTGCTCTTCTGGCGGTACTTTTCCTATTCCAATAAAAAAACTCTCTCGTCTCGTCTCTTCTTCCTCTTCTTCCGGTATTATTATTCGTCCTCCGTCGTCGTGTGTGACGGACGGTTATGGCTTTTTTCGTGGAATGAAAAAAACCCACACACACGACACCAGCTCTTGATTTTTCTCACTTGACGCGAAGGTTCTCGGCGAAACGATGCTCGGCCATGTCCTCCTCGGAAGAACGGCCTGGCGAGTGTAGGTAATGTGTATAAGTATTGTCTCTCTCTCTTTCTCGCGCTCGAGGAGATGCTCGACTTCGCTCTCTGGACGATTGTAGAGTGTGTAGTGCTGGTGTGTGCAGTTGGGTTCGAGCGATCGCAAACGCATCCAATCGTCTGCTGCCGATCAGTTTTTTGCTACGAGAGCCGAGAAAATGGAATGGACCGTTGGGGGATCGCGGATCGTAGATTACTGGTAGAATATAATATTAGCGTTCCGAAATACATCGGAATTTCGACAATTTAACGAATTTAGCGGAGGCAGGCTTGCCAATGCTTGATTTGAATTTTGGAATGTTTGCGTGGTTTTTTGGCATTTTTGTGTATACAGTGTGAAGTTTAGGGGAAGGTATACTTATGCACTTTTTTTAAGTTCATAGTTTTAGTTTTAATTAAAATGCGATTGCTTCAAATACTTATTAGACGTAAAAATTGCAATAAAGAAATAATGCAAATTTTTTTTTTAATTTGTATGCTACATTCTATCGGCCTAATTACACAAATATACCTATATATCGATTTTTTCAAAACCATCAAATAAACCTAATCAACAAGTATCTATATTAAAAAAAATTTTCACGACAAAAATTCGCAAAAAATTTGAAAAAAAAATCAACGCAGTTGGCAGCCCAGCCGGAACCCCGCCAACTTCACAATACCGCGCACGCCACAATTTCAGACAATACACCCGCGTATTCCAATATCGCTCAAAAAAGCAGCCCAGCGCTCGATTCGCCGCGCAGCTCTCTCGGCTGCTTTCCGGAATCGGATCCGTCTTTCGCGACGACGATCTCAAAATCAAACCGCGACTGGCCGTATATACAACTATACCATCTCTATATACCTATATATACACTCTTATACACATAGGTAGGCAACGCGGCGCAGCTGCTATCCTATATACTGTAAGCAGGCAGTTTCATAGTGTATAAGTTATCGGGAAGAAGAAGCACACGCGGCATCGCCGTTTCCTTCTAGAACCTCACTCCGCGCCACAAGGAAAAAGTCGACAGATCGTCGGGTGAGTTATGTATTATATTACTAGCTTGTCTACTTGTATTGTTTATACAGTGTTTGGTATTGCGCGACGAAATTATTCTATGTCGAGAGGATGTCGTATTGAGCTGCGCGGATCGATTGCGAGTCTCGCGTGTGTTCCGAGTTCGTTGACATGATATGGACCCATGTGGGCATGTTGAGGAAAAAATGCGGATTCGATTTTGGAGCAGGCTAGATTAAGTTGTCGTTTTCGTTTTTTTTTTTTTTTTTTTTTTTTTATTTTAGTGTCATGATATTTTGACTTGGTTTTCAGAAATGGCTCGTGGACAGCAGAAACTCCAGTCGCAGGCCAAGGCTGCGGAGAAAGCTGCCAAGGCAAAGAAGCAGCAGGGCCACAGCGCCAATGACCAGAAAAAGGCTGCGCAGAAAGCCCTGGTTCACGTCTGCAGTGTATGCAAGGTTTGTAGCGGCTTTCTGCTGTTATTGACAACAGAAGTCAGAAATAACTATTGATTTCACAATGTATTTTTAAATGGGTGCCTATTTCTATTATACGCATGCAAAGTAATGCTCTGCAGAGTTTGACGCAATGCTCTGATTTCAAATGGAGATCAATACTTGTGTGTCTGTGTATATGTGATTGATGTTGAATGAAACTGTGAGTAGTTATGTATATCGATTACTTTATGATTTTTAGGCACAAATGCCAGACCCAAAGACTTACAAGCAGCACTTTGAGAACAAGCATCCCAAGAATGATCTGCCAGATGATTTAAAGAATATATGAGGTTAGTGCCTCCAACATTATCGAAGCTCAGGAGGCAGCTGACACGAGAGCCCGATTATCGTAACTAAATGAGAGAGTGACTTAGACTTAAGATAATGACAGTTAATTGACTTCTGACGAAGAAATAAATTGAAACCCTGTTATCACATCTTATGAGGAAGAAACTCTTGTGAGCAAAACCATAATCAGAACTATGCGATTTGATTCTTGGTTTTCTCTTTCTCTATCTCTATTATAATGTTCTTCTATCTCTTTTTCCAATCACAATACTATTGTCGGAATGACAGATGAGGGCACCTTTCATTAGTTTGAAACAGAAGTGATTTCCTTTATTTATGTCATTTTTTTTTCTATTACAAACAATTACAACTTTTGTAAGATTCAATTTAATGTATAGAGAGATGCATATTCAATTTGTATTATAAAGTTTTCTTTTTATTGAATTACAAAGAAAGTGAGGAAACTATGAGCAGCAGTGGTTAATTTTTATTTTTTATATTTAGTTTCGATGTTTTTTATAATTCAATAAAAAAAAAGGAACAAAAGTGTATGTGATTTCTTTAAGCCGCAAAATAATGTAAAAATTCTTCAAGAATAAATAATAATCAAAAGTGACGAAAAAATTGAACAGAGAGTGGTCAAATGTATATTAGCCAGGAGTACCTTATAAATATTATTTCTATATAGTCTGTACATATATAAAGTGTAATTTGAAGTAATTATATAATCGTATCAATATTATTAGAATAATACATAAAGTTCAGCTACAGTTCACGTCTAGCTTCTATAAGTTTCGATTGTAATTACGTGTGAATTATAAAGTTGTTTTTTTTTTTTTTTTTTTAAATTCAGACTCGAATTCATAGTTAAGAGTTGAGAGCTGACGTCACGTCGCTTTGGTGTTGTACAAAGTCGATGAGCTAATCATGAATAACAAAGAGCAATTATGAATTTACGCCTGATTGTTATCAATGAAATATCTAAACATGGCAATACGTACGAAAAGTACTCTTACAATTGATTGTTATCGCATAAATATATGAAGCGAATAAACGGCGGTATGTCTATTGCTTAGTAATGAAAGGTGCCCAAATCTCTAGTACGAGCTTAGTCTATTATATACATATATATACACTACTATTAAAACATTGACACAACAATATCTAATCTAAGCGTCCTTAGTATTGTAGTATCTTTTTACTTCACTCGCATATGCACAAAATACTGCCAATGCCTAGTGGATATATACTTCGAGAGAGATGTAAACAAAGAATTAATTAAAGAAAAAAGACAAATTGTGATAATGAATAGCAAAGTCAGAGAAAAAGAAAATATTGTTACTGCCGCATTATATATTGTTCCGTCTGTATACGATCGCTTTTTTAACCTTTCGACGAATCAAAAGCTGATTTAACTGATGAGATCTCGAAAGAATAAGACAAGCGGTACTTAACTAGATCGTTGCGCTCTTGGTTCACTGTATATGTTTGAATTGTTTCGTTTTTAGAAAGGAGACTGCAAATGTCTGCTTGTATAGGTTGAATTGTAATCCCGACGGTTGTATCTCGAGTTGTTAGCTTCTAGTTTGTGCAAAGGTCAAAGGAGAGAGACAGATTTTTTTTTATCAAGAGAATCCACACAAGCTTATACAGTTCTTTGTCAATATATGTCGATTGTTCATAGCGATTTATATTTATGATTTATCCTCGGAATTATAAAAATTGCATTGTGTATCTTGTGCTATCTTAATTACAGTATTTTACACCACAATCTGCTTGAGTGTACTTTTGTCATGCGTTTCTCTCTTGAAACCCTATTTTTCCGTTCACCAACTTCTATACTTTTTCTTTTACTCAATATTGCTGTGACTATTTTTTTGAAATGCACATTAATACTATCTATATGTTTTTAATCAAAGTGGTTTAATTTTTCTTGACTCTTTTTTTTCGACTGTTCTGGGTGATTTTTTTTTTCTTTGAGAATAAATTTTTATTTGAAAAAGTAGTATACGTTATATAAACCTTTCGTTGTATATACTATTATCTATTTCTTAAATTGTTTGCTCTTTTAAAAACCAACAAGATTTTGAACTTTCATTCGTATCTTTTGTTCATTCATAACATCTCACATTTTTATTATAATAATAATAAAAATAAAAAAAGAAATATGAATCAAGATCAAAAAATTAATTTTTCGGTCCAACATTAGTATTATTAGAAATGTGTATAGACTTCAATACCCCGAAGAATATATAATTATATATAAGAATTGATAGTGAATTTTCCTGTGATATAAATAAATTAAGGATTTGAAGTTTGAATTTCCAATAAGTCAAATTTAAATAGAAACATAAGATAGAAAAATTGTTAAATTTTGTATTTCAAACATCCGTATAAAAGAAAGTATTATTTTCAATCAATAATCATCTCTGATTAATTTTATTTGCCTGTTCAATCCCCATAAATCTAACATTCTGTATAAAACAACAATAACAACTGAGTTAATAATCATTAAATTTTTCATTTCGCAAACAAAAGTATTTTTTTGAGCATCGACTGCGCTATCGTCGGACCCGTCTTTCGTCAGAGCCACTGCAGTACTTATTAGCGCAGAAAAACACAATAATAATCGTCGATAGTACAATAACGCGCGACACACACACATATACAGAGACGCGAAATTGGCCGGTATAAAACTGCTCGATCTCACTGATCTCGTGTCAGTCAGCCGGTTGGTATCTCTACGAGGATCCCATATACTCTTTCGTCAATTTTTTCTCAGCTTCTGGGTATGTAAATCTAACGTATAGCATGTATATTGGAGATATGAAATAATATAGCTGCTTAAGGGATGTTATTGAGGATTTAAGTGTTGAGGGAGAAGAGAATAAGGGACGAGATATTTTTTTGTGGAAATAATTATTAGTTGAAGCTTTTGATGTTATATACGAGTAACTAGCACACTTTTGTACAAAAATTGTAAAAAGGAGTTTCATAATGGTCTATTAGTGCAATATTTTAGGAATTACATAATTTTACGATGCTTCGTCCGGAATAAATAGCTTGTTTTTATTCGATATTCCATAAGATGGTTCACAGCGATTTATTGAAAATTTTTAGAAAAAGTAGATATATATTGCAAATGTTCTATATGAGCTTGCGATGAACTTTATTAGTGGAATCGTACTGTGTATTATGTAAATCTTTAATTTTTTTGTTCTGCATTTCATTATAATTGCGACTTTAGTATATTTTTTCAATATTGTATACTGTGACATAATAGATTCATTCGCGTAATCAACTTTAAAATGAACGAAAATGGTGCATGATTATTATTTGTTATAGTCAATAGAAAATGTCTGATAAAATGAATGTGAAAAATTGAAAGTAATATATACATATATCGATATTTTTTTAAAACATTTTTTTTATTCAAATTTAGTAAAATTTAATAAAAGAACGATTTGGTATAATATGCTTATCTGAAGTCATCGTTACTATAGTTCCTTAATGACGATAATTACGTACACATATAATAGTTACTCTACATGTTAGTACAATTTTTCCTTGTGTTTTTTCTCCACTGCATTATCGCAAAACAAATTTTGAAATAATATCTTGAATGTGAATTATTGCAATTATAATTTTCGGGTCAAAAGGTTTCGGCGGTTAACAATTGTTATTCCAATATCTGACATTCATTGCTGTATTGATTACGGGAAAATACCCTGTGTCAGTAGATAAAGACTGGGGGATATATGCATTTATCGCATGCTGCTGATCTGTGTATCTCTGGTGAATGTAAATTCGGTACATCATCGATTTAATAGATAAAGTATTTTCATTAGGTCCATTATTATCTGTTTTTACTGATAATTATCAGGTGCTTTGATACAATTATATCGATGAGTCATAATAAATAATATTATTCAGTAATTCATGCATGCATTAAAACTTTTTACATATTAAAAAAATATTCTTATTTCACGTTCCTAAATTACCATATTTTTTTAAAAATAGTATAATGATACAAAATAACATAAATAACAAAACTTGACCATCTGCAGCCCAAACAATGGACACAGTCTTCCACACACGTTCACTCGGCGCAGCAGCCGAGGGTGTAAAGGACCAATACGCGGACGGCATAGCAGCCAAAGTCTGGGAAGTTTTCATCGGCGACAAGAAGCAACGCAAACAAAACTACAAGGAATTCCTCGTTGGTCTCTTACGAGATAAGGGCTGCAAACGTGTCCTGGATGTAGCCTGTGGTACAGGTGTTGACTCGACGATGCTCTTAGAGGAAGGATTCGAAGTTGTCAGTGTTGATGCTTCTGACAAGATGTTGAAGTATGCGTTGAAGACGAGGTGGGAGAGGAGGAAGGAAAAGGCTTTCGATAATTGGAGTGAGTTTTTATAGGTTTGGATTGTTTGACGAAATTTAAGATGAAAGTGGAATTATCCGGTCTGGCATATGCGCTTTTGAGTGAAAAGCGAATATACTTGGAATATTGAGAATATACTGGATTGATTTGAGGGGTCAATTACTCATATTGATATGACTATCTCAATTTATTTACCAAACATTTACTGGTAAAAATATCTATGCGTACTATACATAATTAAGTATTTCGTTAATCAAGTATATGATGATGATGACATTGATATAACGGAAATGTTATCAATGTTAAATTAAATGCCGCAACGATTATAACCGATCATGTAATCTACTAGCTGTTGGTCGACTGAAAATGCAGATTAATCCGAATTATTCATATAACTGATTGTCCACGAGGTCGTTACTTATTTACTCAATTTGTCGTTTGATAATATTTATAAAGAAAAGAAAATCAGAAAAAAAGTATTGTTTCTGTTCGTAAAGTTCGAAGAGAAGATCAAGTGCCGGACTACACCAGATAATTCCATATTCATTTTATTTAAATAAGAATAATGAATATTTAGTAAAATAATGAACATTAGTAAAATAAATTGAAAGTCTGCATAGAACTAAGATTTGATATACTATTAAAGATAATTTTGGTGTAATATATTCTTATAGCTTTAAGCATTTAAAATTGTATGCATATTGCATAGAATGTTTTGTTAAATTCGGTTATATCGAATATAAGTGGAATATTCCAGTTTCGTTCACTTTTTCCCCTCAATTCATCCGCATATCATCGAGCATATCGTTCTGCAGTTTTTTTTGTCTCAAACACTGATAATTGTTTTTCATGCACTATATATAGCGTTTTTTACTTGATATAGGTATACGTATACATTTCTTAATTATATATTTCGAAACAAATCAGACTCGACACTGAAAGTCAACAATGCAATTATCATCAAGTAACAATTCAAAAAGTCTCTTGACGTCTACGTAATACACATACCCTATACAACACTCATATCATCATCAAATTGATTGAACCATCCATCTTCACCTCCAAAGAGTAAAAAAGAAGTAGCAAATGTTTACGAGTCGATAAGCAAATCGGCCCATCCATGTATTACTACATTATCTCGTCGTGTGTGTAAGACGTGAATCCAGTGCGTCGAAATGTGAATTTGACATCGTAAGCGCGTGGCATTGTATAAGATAATGCGAAAAACAGACAATATTATAATCTCGCGTCGTTCGATCCCCGGCAGCGTTTTTTTATCGCTCGATGGTGAAAGGAGGTAATCGAGAAAATGATGAGGATGTTGATGTAAGCTCCGATAGTAACTACATTCTGTTGATGGGCAGGAGCTTTTTTTAGTTTTCCTGGGCAATAGTTTAAATCAATTGTGAGACTCCATTACTATCTATTTTTTACAGTTTATTTTTTGTTCTTATCTTTACCGCGTGGATTTACGCATCGGTAAAAGTTCGATTGGTCAATATGAATTATTTTGGTTTTTAAAAGATTCTAATTATCTCTTTTAACTGCATATTTTTGACTAAAGTAGACTATATAAATTCAAAATTTTTATAAAAATTCATTTTTTCCAGTTATCGAAGAAGCAAACTGGCTAACGCTGTCCAATGACATCAGTCATTTGATCGGCGAAGGATTCGATGCTGTGATTTGTCTTGGCAACAGTTTCGCTCACATGCTGGACTCCTTTGGTGACCAGAGAGAACAGAAGTAAGCTTACACCCATAATTCAATAAATTTTTTTATTTTAGAAATATGTACGTATATATAAAGTTAGCGTCGTTATCACATGCACTAATGACGAGGTCTTCGTATTTTGCAGGCAAGCGCTTTCACATTTCGAGCGATGTGTGAAACCCGGTGGTCTTCTGCTCATCGATCACAGGAATTACGATTACGTCATCAGAACGGGACAGACTCCTACGCATTGCATATATTATAACGTAAGTATAATGACTTTCTTCACTACAAAGTTAAGAAAATCTAAGCTTTCGATTATTGCTATATTGAAATACGGAAAAATATTTCTTTTTCCTGAACAAATAATATTTGCAGTTACGTGAACATTAATATTCTTACATGATTGTTTGATACAATCAAAATAATCGACTGCCGCCAGATAGATTGTAAAAATTTCAAGTAGAAACGGTATATGATATGGTCAGGCCCGCAAAGAACTTTCAATCTATAATAAAAGACAACATAATATACACTGATCCAAAATTCCAACTTTCCAGAGCAAACACCTGGAGTCGATCAACACTTCCGTCCTGTACACGAACGGTATACCAGACCTTGTCACCCTGGAATACCGCATCAGCCTCAACGGCTTCGCTATAGGTGAAGATAACGACGAGCAACACATCAGTCAATTTCGTCTGTCATACTATCCCCACATACTGAAGGTCTTCTCCGACGTTTTGGACGAGGCTTTCCATGGCCAGGCCAAACACACGATTAGCGGCGACTTTAAGCCACTCGACGAGATCGTCGATCCTGGATTCTATATCCATGTGGTCGAGAAGATTTAGAGATGATCCTCTTTCGGTTGTGGATTGCGAGATGAAGCGCTGATTTTGCGCGATACGTCGACTGATTTTATATACGTTTGTAAATTAATTAATGATTTTGTATGATAGATCTTATTGCTTATTGTTGGAGTTGTGGTTTTGAAAATTTTTTACGTTTGAAAAGAATAAATTTGTTTCCTATTTATACGTGGATTCCTATTTATCGTGGAATCATTAATAAAAATCATCTTTTTTATTAAGTATCACAATGCTGTGTATGCATGATGCGGCAGCAAATATGTTTCTTTATTAGCGCATCTGTATGTACATTAATAAAAAGGTGCATTATTGTATCATTAATATATATATATACTTTGAGTATTACAGAAGCTGATATAGGCATACCTATGTTGATTTAGTTGCAAAACTCATCAATAATCATTTCTGAAATCAGCTGATTTATACTATTAAATGTAAATTTACATGATTGATTGACTGATCAAAGAAGACGGTGGCATCAAACTGAAAAGAACAATTTAAAAAAAAATTTTTTTTTTGATATCAATGTTAATCACACCCATACTTTGGTATATACAATTTAGTCGTGTAGCTATTAGTGAAGAATAATTAAATATTTATATAATTTTAAAAATCCTTGAACTTTGCTTAGTTTCGCAACTAAAAAACTATTATTCCTTAACCGCAACTACTGATGAACTTCATCAGTTAAGGTTGATAAATTGCATATATGCCAATGAGTGACGATGTGTATTTTGACTTTCCGCATTTGCATAGCAAGTATTAGTAAAGTTTGTGCGCGTTCGAAAAATGCATAAAGTTTTTCCGTCATTCGGAGCTAGATACGTATAGTATATAAGAGTTTAAAAGAAACTGCGGACGATCACATCGCATCTATATTGGATTCGAACGATAGCATCAACGCCAGTAGTAACTAAACGAAAATAATGAAGTGCTTTTTTGCCTTTTTCCTCATTGTAGCTGTAGTTTCCGTCGAGGGTATGGATTTCTTTTGTTAATATAACATATTTTTTATAATTTTTTAATATTCAGAATGCTGTTCTTCAATTTTGTATATTATGATACGCTAAAAACTCTAGAAAGATGAAAGGCTAATTAAAATCAACTAATTGAAATTACTATAATTACAGTTTACGCGAAATGCGAGTTCGAAGAGTGCGACTCAGGTTGTAGAAGCCGTGGAAATGTCCTTGGAAGATGCAAGGGAGATTATGTTTGTGAATGTATTGCAGGTAAGATACAGTAAAATTGTTTTTATATATTTCAACAAATCTTATAAATATTATATCTTTTTAAGCCATCAACATTATAACGTATAAATTAAAGAAATTTTAATTTTTTTTATTATAGTTATTGGTTTTAAATGAAAAATCTTTTTTATATTTTATAGTTGCCAACAGTAACAAGTGTGATTGGAACGAGTGCGACTCAGGCTGTAGAAGCCGTGGCAACAGTTTGGGAAGATGTAAGAGTGATACTCTTTGCGAATGTGTTGTTATCCAAGGTTAGGAGTGAGATCCAATTGTAATGAATTGAAAATAAAGTGTAATGTAATAAACGTAAAGAGACAATGTGTTAAATTTTATTTTTGCCCATTGGATACATATATAAAATCACCTATTTGCAATTCAAAGCAGAACTTTATATTATTTTGCATGAGCTTTTATTTACATGAGTATATATTTTCGTATATCGTATAAAAAGTTACGTTCAAAATTAAAAAAAAAAAAAAAATGCAATGGAATAAAGTTGTATTTGTGATTTATTCTTGATGGAATCATTCTTCATTTGAAGCAAATGCAACCGTGGCCGTCCTTGCAAACGCCGTATTTCATTCCTCGTCTCTTGCAGTCATTGTTGCAAGCTGGTTGACACCCAGCATAGACAGCTGCAATATAAAGGAATTATCGGTATCGACTATAGAAGTCTAATAATTTGCATATAAATATTAATTTATTAGCAAATTGATAAAGTTGTAGATATACCATTAGAAATATATCAATGCCAGGAATCAGACTTACTTTCAACAGCTATAAGAGCC
Source organism: Cecidostiba fungosa (assembly GCA_900474305.1). Taxonomy (NCBI): domain Eukaryota; kingdom Metazoa; phylum Arthropoda; class Insecta; order Hymenoptera; family Pteromalidae; genus Cecidostiba; species Cecidostiba fungosa. Next base: position 23,212 of record UCOJ01000434.1, on the reverse strand, counting down.
ACTACTAGCAAAAGAAAAAATAAAGTCCTCATTGTTATACTAGTTATACTGATACTTTTTGTACCCCGAGATGTGTATTCCTTCAGATCGTTCTGAGTTATAAATTGTTCGAGATTTTGCTGTCGCTTTATATATATTTTGTCTATATGATAAACAGTATTGGTACCTGATGTGAATCTTATTCGTTGCTATACTGTTATCTGACAAGGAAAGTTTATTCTTAAAATAACTAGGAATTTCAATGAGACTGCCGAACAAAGTATTTGTACACATTAGAACGTTTGGTTCATCTCGTTAGTTAGCAATATCATTATTATTTTTAACAAATATGTATTTAAATTACATAAGAATGTTAAATAAATATATCGAATGCGCGGTCATTTCGATGTGTGTTTGGATGTATAGTTCCAAAAGTAGGGAAAGTCGTCGATGTATTTGCAGAATATTAATTATCTACATATTATGAAATTTTTGTAAACAATAATAAATATAAGAAAATATAAGAAATTGACGTGTCGTATAATTATGAGAAATTTTTTCGATCATTCGTTACTTAGTAGTTTTTAATATTTAACTCGCAATTCCTATACTTTGAAAATATAAAATCCTATGCATTTCATTGTGTTATATCTCTGAGTAGAGGCTCTATATAAAATCATCTACTGCACATATTCCAAATTTCAAATTTAATGGAAGAACTTGGAGTTGTCTTGGTCATTATACTCATTGACCTATAACAATAGGTGTAAATACTCAGATGTCACAATGCAAACAAAGAGACACCTAACAGTAGTTTTCTCGCTGCGAGAGTGATAAGTATATAGCAAAGTGTATACACATATATAAATACTCATTTCTAGTCGTTTTGCTTGTATATTATAACACCTGCATCACAAAGTGACACGCCATGAAGCCATACGTCAGTACTAGTAAGAAATGAATAATTATCAAAATTAAAAATCTGCAGTGTCAAACGATCTAACATATCTACAAAATTTCAGACATTATTATTCTCGCATCCGAAGGACCCTACAAGCAAAACATCAAGAAAATAGTGCAAAGATTTCCACTTCGTGTTTATGGACTGGAGCAAGAGCGTGTGGACCTTAGCCAGCTAAAAGAAGATTTGGAATACTGGCTTGGCTCTTTACAGGACTTTCTCGACGGGAACTATCTCACCTGGAATTTTCCGTTACGATTGCAGCTGATGCTCCGGAATTCCGAGAAAAGGTTGCACGAATTCAAAATAAGATATATCGGCAAAGCTAGTTCGTATTTAAAGCGATCGCAGCCGAAGGATGATCTTAATCAGTTACCCATCGACGTGATTAGAATGAGAGTAGCTAAGTTTGTTCAGGGGCAGCGGGATTTTTGGATCGATGCGAGTATCAAGCAAGTATTTTTAGTTTTCTTGATTTCCACATTTTTTTGGCTTTTATTGGTTTTAGATTCGTCAAATTTTTTCTTTGTTAAAATTTGTAAATGTACTCCAATAACCACGTGCTAATTAATTTTTTTTTAATCTTCCAGATACGCCGAAAGAGTAGCCAGGAGGACAAATAGCATAGAACAGAGGAGGCTGTGCTGCCACGGAGTATTTGATAGTTTTTAATTTTTATACAGCCTATCAATTTGTTTGCATATATTTTTTCTTAATGATGAGCTTGATTATTAATTTTTCTATAAAGATATTTGTATATACTTTGTAGAATAAAAACATAAAATTAAGAAAACTAGTTTCCTCGTCTTTTATTACAATTTGAATTTTTGCGCACAATATAAAGAAAAATCGTTTGAAAACAGTCGATGATGCATAAGTATATCATATAATGCAACAACTATCTCTGGGAATTTCTGAGGATGGAAATGTTTCCTTATATAGTAGATAAATCTCAATAAACGCGTCACGTATATAGCTAGACATGGAAGCACGTTGCAATTGCGATATGTATGCACACGTATATTGAATCTCTATGAAATGGACGAGAAAAGTTTGCGACTATCAATACTGAGGACATCGATCGTATACTGCACAATATAAATATATATCAAAGACATTAGAAGAATTGCATCATCAGTTATAAATTGAAAATATAAACATCATGATATATATGAAGCTCGTGTATAATAAATGTAATAAATGTTTTATGTATTTTTTAATTTTTACGAATTATATATAGCTTAATAAAGATTATTGTATTTATAATATCTTATACGAAATTAACGTATTATTATAGTAGTGCAAAAAGCAACAATTTATTATCGACACGAGATGTAACTTTGTTACCGAGAAATCCTTTATAACTCTTGTAAAATTATATTTTTTTCGACCGCGCTTTATATTGTCATAGATAACATGGCAATTTAAAGCGTATTTGATAAATAACAAAGCAATCCTAATTAATGCGATATGAATTTTTTTTTTCATATAAGTATAGAGTCAAACTTTAGCACCTTTCAATAGTGTCAATAATTTTTAATATTACATAATTATTATATTACATAGGTATAATCCGTGCCTTATTTATGTTAATACAACTTTTTTAAATCAGTTTTTAAAAAATTGACTTATTAAAATGAAAAAAACTTTAGAAAAGGAGTTGTTTATAGATTTACATGAACTTTTTTTTCATGTTAACAAAAAATCACAAAAAACCGCATAACAAACTGATGTGCGGTATAATCACTTACTATCCGCTATGAAATTTACTATCTGATAATTAACGCGTGAAGATTATCATGTATATAAAAACCTGATATTGTCATAAAATTCATTTCCGCGATCGACATATGTAAATAAAACTGTAATTCACCGTAGTTTTCTGCAAATCTCGAACCAAACAATACCTGATTCGTATAAAACGAACGGACGACTAATGCTGAGCATCAAATCAGTCGTCCGATTGAACTTGAAAACTACCTAGTAGTAAGTACTTCTTCTCTTGCACATCATCCTTATAACCGCAAATAAGATGAAACTCTACCTGTGTCTTCTGCTCATCGCAGCCGTATTCGCCGTGCAGAGTAAGTTATATATATAATATTTTATTTTGAGAAATACTCTTGAAAGTTTGCGACACACAATTAATTAATATCTAATTAATTGAATAAATCTGAAAGAATTGTAGATAAAACTCAATAATCTATAATAAAAATAAATTATTTTGTTATATTGCAGTCACTGCTAAGATCGCAGCCGATGGAGACGACGAAGCTGCTGCCGGATCTGCAGGTTCCTCTGGTTCTGCAGGTTCTGGCTCTGCCGGTTCTGAAGGTTCTGCTGGTTCCTCTGGCTCCTCTGGTTCTGCAGGTTCTTCTGGCTCTTCCGGTCCTGAAGGTTCTTCCGGTTCAGCTGGTTCCTCTGGTTCTGCAGGTTCTGAAGGTTCCGCTGGTTCTTCCGGTTCTGGAACTTCCGCTGGTTCCGGAGGTTCTACAGCTCCTGCGGCAAACAGCGCCGGATTGCCGTCGATCAGTTTGCCTCTGAAGCTGACGTTTCTCGCCATTGGTGCGTTCTATATGTGCAAGAACTGATAGTGGATCCACGTTCGAGGATAAAATTCTATTAGGGGTTGTTATATGATATATGCAGCTTTTTTGTCCTTTTCCGGCATGTAAAAATGTATCTTAATTTCGTGATGATAGAACAATAAAGAATACTTTTTAAACGAGTGGTATACGTTTTCTTGTATTGTAACACATGAAAAATTCTCTGTCATGATTTGAATATAATCTCAAATTTCATTATACGTAGGATTTGATGCAACTTGTGTATCAGGTTAAAATAAAATATGGTAAAAATTGTTCATATTGAGTATCGCAAGGCTGCGATGCTCACATATTCTTCTCTTTTCTGGTGCTATATAGCCCTAGTAAAAATTTTACCAACTTACAACAATAGTTGCCCAACCGTTACTGAGCATTTTTACCATCAGGGAGTTACTTATTGAACTTCATAAAACTAACACAGAGTAAGAGAATATAAGCTTGTTGCGTGCGTTTTGATGAAACAAAAAATTTTCTCTTGAAAATACAAGTACTATATATGGTTGTTGAATAGGATTTTTTTCTGAACAATTGTTCTCATCTTGAAAATATAGTAGCTATAATGCGTTTAGGTATAAAATAGGATTTTGTATCTGTTCTTATTTAGAGCTTTCTATATATGATGATGATGATGATATGATGAACTATTCTTTTAAATACATTTTTAACTTTTAGTATTTTTGAAATCATTACGCAGTGTACTTTCTTATCGTGATTCGAGTGTAGCAAAAGTATAGGTTTAGCGTTTATTACGAAGTAAAAATGAATAAAAATGTTATTTTCCTAAAAGTTTTGGTTTTACACTAATTTATAATTACTACTTGCTTAATAATAACAATTGTATATTGATGAGTATAAACTATAACATAATATTAATATAACATAAATAAATAATAAATAATAATATAAATATAACATAACATTAAGAGTATCAAGTTTTAAAGCATATTGAATTTGACAAATTACGATTATGCGCAATATCGTACAAAACAGACGTTATAAATCCGTTATAAATTTACTATCTCACAAAAGCCGCTTCGTGAAGATTATCTGCATATAATCCGAGAGTCTCGTTGTAATAAAATGCATTTCCTTGATCGCGGTCTGTGTAAATAAAACTGCAATTTGTCGAAGCCTTCCTCGAATCCGGAGGTGATATATCTTCAAATAGAATGAATTGCTTTTTGGCGACAATTTGCATAAATGCACTACCACTTTTTTTGTCGAAACTTATGCAATGCGAAAATCGAAAAAAGATGAAAAAAAGGAATGACAAAATCGGAACATTTGAAAAAGCGCGGGAGTTCGCTCTATGTAGATATACAGCTGATGCTGCCTGTGTTATATATAGTTAAGGTTAGGTACACTGTATTGCTCCAATGCACGCACGTGTGACGTGCACGTCGTTTGTTGTTATACAAAGACACGTGTTTAAAGAAAGTAAAAAAAAAATTAAACGTAATTATTGAATAAGAAGGTCACTTTACACGATGTACTCGCAATCCCAAAATGTACAAAGATGCGCACTGTGCAACGGCACGAATTTTTATAAAGAAGCTGGATTTTATTTCTGCAGTAGATGTCAAACACAAAACGACGTGAGTTTATTTATCATTATTGTAAATAGTATTTATCAGTGATTTATTGCGATATATATTTCAACAGGATATTAGAGAAGGGGAAGTTGAAACCCGGTACGATCTCACAACCAGACTCCGGAAAACAAGGATAAGAAGTGACAAATCTGAAAAGACTGGTATAACCGCTTTATCAAACCTTATTCTTGATTAGCTGTAACAATAGTTTCTTCATCTTTTTAATCTAAAATCTATTTCAGATATCATTGGCTGGACGAGTTGGGAGCTGTACAATTTTGTGCTTATTGGAATAACTAACGAACTAATAGAAATTGGTGCGCATCCTGATGTAAAGTTGACAATTTTGCAACTGTGGACATTCTATCTGACAAAGTTAGAAGTAGCGTTCACATCGAGAACCAAGAAATGTATCCCAAAAATGGCTAGACGTTACCACAAAAAGTAAGTTGTAATTAGTTAAACTTAAGATGTACTGTTTATCGGTTTGCTTAAATGACACTCTAATTATTGTAGAGATGCAGAAATTATTTATGGCAAAATACAGCAGAAGAAAAAGAAGAAGAGAAAAAAGACTAGTAATGCAAGCGCTTCCTCTGTGCTATCTAGTTATGCTAGTCAAGGAACTAGCTCTGTTAAAGAACTGAATAAGAGTAAAGTATGTTCATTTCCTTTATTTAATATAAGTTAACAGTTTCTTTTCCAGATATTATACAATTTTATTCATTGCAGAGGCTTCTAGTCAAATCAGAATATGATAAGTATTTGAAAAGTCAAGCAAGCTCCGATACCGATGGCTTCAGCTCTTTGAATCAGAGTTTGTATAGCTTGAAATCGAGTATCAGTCAACAGTCTAGTAATGCTATTAGGTAAGTCTAAAGTTATTTTTATTAAAAACATGCTAACAATAGAGAAAAACTTTGAATTACTTTTGCAGGATACGTTTTAATAAAAAAGCAAAACTTGAAACAAGAAAAGTAAGAGCATTATCAAAGAATTTACCTCGTGCCAAGAGAGTGAAATACAGAAAGAAACATATTACTACGCAGTATGCATCTGGACCCAATATTATTACTCCGTTAAAACTCTGGTCTATTATTTACTTAGCTTTGAGAATCAATAATCAGGATATACATCTTTCTGATATGCTAAGGTACTAAGATTTTCCTATTTTATTTTTCATTCGTGATGCAGGAGAAAATTAAAGCAATCTGTTTGTTAAAGGTTTGGTAGAGAAGGGCATCTTTCGTATTATACACTAGCTCATCTGCTTCCTCCAGAGGTGACACTAACTAAAACGGATGTTAATCTTTTAACTCAAACTACAGACATAACGCATAAGGGTTTACGAAGAACTACTGCAAGCATTGCGAAATTTTTGAATGTATATGATTTTTCCAAACCCAATTTCCTCAGTTTAATAAGAAGATACTGTGAAGATCTTGAACTACCAAGTAAGCAAGACAGAGTGATTTTTTACAAAATATTACATCAGATTTAACATTGCATTTTTTTTCACAGAAGGTATCTTTATTTACGCAGAAAGGATTTTCCTGTCCTCCCCATCAGTTATGAATTTCACAGGAAAGTCATCACTGATTCCCAACTATGAAGGCAGGGCAATGGCTTATATCATAGTTGCTTTGAAAGTTCTATATGGTCTGGATGATATAACAGAAAAAGAAATAAGTCGAGTAGTAGAAAAAATAAACAGGTGCATACAAAAGAAACTAATACAATATTTTAAAAGTAATCAACGTATATTTAAGTATTAAATGCAAATTACAGGGTAGCAGCTGAAAAGCATATTCTAACTGCAAAACTGTTTAGTTTTTGCGAGTGGCAGAGATACCTCGAATGCCGAAAAAGTGTTCTCGTGAAAGTACACTATCCATCGAAAATAAAATACGATCCAGAATGTCCAGGCACTTCCCACTTGTATCTCAGATTCATGGGTTTGATGAAATCCAAGCGAGATGTAGAGCCGCCTGAAATCACAAATTTCAAACACCTCTTAGCACAGAATCTCGTTGATGCCATGTATCAATGCATAGACAGACTGAACGATAATTCAGTACCTCTAAAGGAAATGGAAATGTTTTCTCCATCCTTCACTCCGTTCCGTTCGTACATAACTCAACTTTTAGACAATCCACACTATGACATGCCAAGCACATTGAGAACGAATTTTTACGAATCAAAAGTTGGATACGTAACAAAACCCGATTCGTAAGTATTCAAAGCTATAAAGTATATGTGTAGAGAATTAATTACTGGAAGTTATTATATTGAATTTGTACTCTTAGGCTCGTCGATTTAGCAGCTCAGTGTGGAATTAAGCTTGACGTCGTCGATCGCAGTTTGCAGTATTTTGAGAAAATAGTTCCGCCGTTTGAGCAGCCCAGAATGCCAAGTTTGCAAGAGCTGAGCGAACTCGTAAAAGTGGAAACTCCGAGCTCGAACGATCAGAATTTACCAAAGACTAAGAATTTATTAGACTATTCCCACAGGAATCGCGCTTGTAAATTAAAATTGAATTTCGAAAGTTTCAAATATTATTCTTCGGTTCGCAATAAGCCTTCAGACATCGACGAGACTTTCGATTTCGAAGAAGACAGTTGCTTCGATAAGATTTTACCTGACGGACGACTCGACATTCAAGATGACTCCGATTCTGAAGATGACACTTCTGCTGCAAGTCAATCTAAGAACGAAGAAAACGACTGGACAGATAAAAGTTGCTTACTAAACGAAAAATTTATTCAAAAGTACAATGTAAAATTGTACAATCACGAAGTTGAATCTCTCTTACATGGAAGTAAATCGTTAAAAGTTAAATACACTCGTTGTCGGGATGAGAAAGGAAAATTTGTCAAACCCACTGAGAGAAACATGAGGGAAAATAATAAGAGACTTCAGAAAAAGGAATTCAAGAGGATCATAGATGTCCCATCAACTGAATCAAGCGAGGACGAAGTTTTACCCAAAAGTAGAAGCAAAAAGAAAGAAGTTACTGTAATCAATTCTGATGATGATGACGATGAAGTGGTTGAGGTGCCGATTGAAGGATTGGATTTATCCGATCTCGACATCTCGATTTTAGAAGAAAGCACCAGTAAGGCAACAGAGAGAAATCTCAAAAATCTCTCGATAAACGACCAAGAAAAGCTTTTCAGACCTTACAAAGATTACTGGATGTATCATTGTATTTTCAGTCGTGTCAAGGGAAAGAACTTTGAGCTGTTTGAAAAAGAGTTACCCGAGAATTTTTTGTGGCTATTGAAAGAATGTGCCAGTATTGTGGAAATGACAACCGAAGATCTGTACGAAGAGGTTTGTCTAGTTGAGGGTTACCACTTGAATATTTTGAAATCAAAGAAGTCCAAAGATGACGCAGATTACGAATACTTCGATTGTCGTACAAAGTTATACTCGACAAATACATTAAATAAATGGTAACATCTGGATATACCATGTAAATACTGTAACATATAACGACAAAGATACAAAGAGCATTTCAAGCTCTGTAAAAATGTAAATAAATCACTTTTTTACTTTTTAAACACTGCAGACGATCATTCCGTCAATTCAAATCTCGCGCCCAAAGTGTTTCGTAAAACAGACACGCTCTAACCTAACCCGTGATATCTCAAATATAACCACAAAAACAGCTGATCGATGCGTGTACTTTCGTAGCATTGTTGTATTGCACGTTCATCTGAAAAAATTCAAAGATAAATAAAATAAAGACAACATGCTTACCTCACGTGTCTTCAGAGCTGCTCAGCTACTTCGAGGATTTGCGACGAAACCGGAGGAAATCGGTCAACTGGTCAAAGTAAGTGAATCGCGTTTCCCGGCATTGCGGCATGTTATGTTACGAAATAGATCATGGAATTGATGTAATTTTGGGTTTTCGTCGATATTTTGCAGAAAAACAAGGTTGTGGTGTTCATGAAAGGTGTTCCCCAGGAGCCAAGATGTGGATTCAGTAATGCCGTTGTGCAGATCATGAGAATGCATGGAGTTGAGTACGATGCACACGATGTACTCCAGGACGAAAACCTCAGACAAGGTACTTAATTTTTCTTGACTCTTTGAATAGTAAGGAAAATTTCTATTTAATCTATTAAAATTTTATGGAATGACATTGTTTTTTTGTATATTGCAACAGTTGTCGCAACAAGCATTGAGGTTACTTTGTAGCTAGCTTTATTGATTATTTTATTTTTATTACGATTCATTGTAGTAGGTAGTAATTTTGTTAATAATGGCTAGCAAATAAGAATTTCAATCAATGATTCGTCAGAATCTAAAATCATAACACAATCTACCTTGTATTTGGAACATAGGAATCAAAGACTTCTCTAACTGGCCTACGATACCTCAAGTATTTATCAATGGAGAGTTTGTCGGAGGTTGTGATATTGTTTTACAAATGCATCAGAATGGAGAGCTTATCGAGGAGCTGAAAAAGGTTGGAATCAACAGTGCTCTTCTGACCAAAGAACAGGAGAAAGACAGTTCAAAAACAGAGAAGGGTTCGAAGGATTAATTAAGCCGGTACTTGTAGATGTATAATTGTTCTTTGTTAAAAAAAATTTTAATAAAAAGTATTCTTTTTACTAAGATTGGATCTGTGATATTCTTTGTTGATTTTCAGATAAGTAAGTGATTGTTCTTCTTAGATAATACAAATTTCCATTCTGCTTTTCATCAGATATTATAAGAATTATCGATTCCTTGGAGCAACAGAAAATAGCTTTTTATGAATTATCTGAAGTATATATTTCGCTATGTCTTAAACTATCGCGCGGATAGCTCAAACGGTCCATAAAAGCGGCAGCAGAGGACTAATTTCGAGAAGCGATCGCGCATTAGGTGAAAAGGCAATTTACACGACACAGCCTTTCCCTCTGGAGTCGTGTGGAAAATAAAAAAAAACTTTGCTCCAGCTCGTTCCATTTAAAAATAGGAGTCATCCTCGTCTAGGGGACAGTTTTCGAGGCTTTCTCTCTTCAAGTTCGACGCAATTGGGAGCTTGATTAGGCGGGATAATTTCATATCGAATTGGCTAATTTTAGAGGACAAACTTTGAAGATGTACGCCTGGAAAAGTATATTAATTAAGTAATTGCCTGTAGATTAAAATAATCTTCATTATCTATACTTACAGAGTATAAAACATTATGCTTCAACATTGTTATCTAACTGAATTTTCAAGAAATGCTTTTATCTCATCTATTATCGAAACAAAGAATAACGAAGTATAAAAAAATCGTCACTCCTCGTACTTTGCATCCCGCGCCAAAACAGATCAGTCATCAAAATTAAACAGAATACACACGACCCGAAATCCACCTCCGGCTATACATATATGTATACGTGCACTGAGGGGACGTTCGTTATAGCTTCGGGGAGCGAATTAATTAATGGCGTGACGAACGAGTCTCTCGCGACTCTCTCTCTCGCGTGCGCGAGTGCATATATAGGTAGTCGTGGTCCGTCTCGGGCGATCTCTCATTTAATCGAATATGAGATGAGCCTACATGGCCCCTTTGAAATTGGAGCTCGACCCTCTCCTATATATGTATGTATACACTCTCACATACACAGCGAAAGAGAGTGACTATGTGGCTAGCTTATACTCGCGCGAAATTAGTCTAATTAGACGCGACGAGGGCAATGATGAGCTGGCGCGAGAGTTTGATGCGTTGCGGGGTTTAGGGGTATAGCTATATAAATGCATGATTTGTGATTCTGTATTATGTTCGTTTTTAACTGATTGATAAATTTGTGTGTTTATTGTTTAAAATTATTTCATGTGGAAAGTAATTTGGAAAATCGATAAATTTTGCAGTGACTACCCTTTATCTGGGATTCAGTTTAGCGAATAAAATTTCCTTCCTCATATTTATCGTTTCCATAAATCAATGGATATAAATATACTACTACATTTATTAATTTTGCGATCGCCTGACCAGAAATTGTTTTTGAAAAAGAAAAGACGTTCTAAAAATCAACACTGGAACATACCGTACAAGACCTAGCTTTCGCGGAAAAATCGAATCGCCGACGCTCGTTGATTTACAGTCCGTCGCTTAAAAATCGAAGACGCGAGCGCGCGCGCGCAATGAAGGTCGCTCTCACGGTTTCGGCTACTTACTGCCGTCGTCGTCCACTGCACGCGATTCGGCGATTCCTATTCTGTGTTTGCTATATGGCGTAAGACGAAGTTCCTGGATTTTGAGATTGATATCGGAAGGAGATTGTTAGATTTTTACGTTTGATGTTGGGGGTATACTATAGAGAATTATTGATCGGAGGGTTGATAATGATGTTTTTTTTTTGTTAAAAATCCATATGATGTATGAATCTTTATAAAATATTAAGAATTTCCAAGACCTTCACGCGCTTTACAGCAAATCCAAAAGCGTCTTGCGATTACACGAATCTAAGCAGTCCAGCTAAGTAGTAACTCCACTTAATTAAAATTCATTTTCTTCGCGTTCCCCTCCTCCAAAAAGCATCTCGACGCTTCATTCCCAATTTGCGCGCGCGAAATTTCGACGACCTCGCGGATTTATTTTTAAAACCGCGGAAATATGCGCGCACTAGCTTTACGATTGCCCGTTAAAAAGATCGGAGGGGGTGTAACCTTGATCCATTTTTCACTCGACGAATTGTCTTTGCGCTCGCGCGCGCTTTAGATGCTCTTTTTTTCGAAGGGATGATAGAGGAGAATAAGTGGCTCTTGTGAAATTTCGATTGAGCGGAAATTTGAGAAAGGCTTTTTTGGCGGATTTTTTTCGTACGAGGTCTAGAAATCATAAGCTCGTAAACTGATAAATATGTGATCATTATTTCTTCAATACACATATTGCACTTCTAGGACTATACATTCAACCCCAACATCGATGATTAAAACGTCGCTCTATTTTTAGAGCAGAAAATCACATGTTCGAGGCAAATGAAAGAAAACGTTATACCCCTCACATATAAATAAAAAAAAAAAGAAAAAAATATCAGAAATATAGAACGAAGATGAGCTCTCGTCTGCAGCGACTCTGGCGATCGAAGTATTACTCGGCAGTGGAATGACGTCCTCTTTTGCGCTCGCGCTCGTAAATAAGTAGTAACGGTCTGGAACTGGTGAGACGAGCCTTTTGCAGTCGGTGTATATGTATGTAAGGTCTCTTGCTGTTCTTGCTTATTCTTTTATCTTCGTCTCGCTTTGTTCCTTTGAGACACTGCTGGAACTATTGTATGCACATGTTTTATTGAATTTGAATTTTTCAAGGCGGACGCGTTCGAAATTTTTGGCTCTTTTTCGAGTCGCGAATGAAATATTTTGGTTTTCTGTCGTTTTCCCTAGTTTCGATACCAGAGGGTAATTTGTAATTTTCATTTTTTACATTTAACAAAATGAACATCGATATTCGCAGCCGGCTGAGTTTCACCGGATTCAGAAAGAACATGTGGTAATCATATATTATTCAATTTTTCAGAGTGAAATACTAATAGATTCAGATATAATTCGAGCGAGACTTTTATTTCATAAGATTTTCGGCGTGAAAAATATAAGTAGCTAAAGATCCCGCTGACTTAAACTAAGTTTTGAGTTTCGGCTCAGTTAAAAACTAGACCTGAAGACTTATAAGATTAATAGGCGCAAGAACGATGAATTTATTTCTATAAATATAAAAAGTTACAATTATTAGTTGTAAGTCGGCATTATTTATCTTTGTAATCTAGTGAAAAAATATCATGTTCTGCGTGTAATCAAATACACAATTATATTAATTTTTAAAGCGACTCTTATCAAATTCATAATAATAAGCAAATGTAATTTGTCGCTGTAATAAAAGCTTAGTGAAAACGAGTGTTATACTTATATAACCGTGAAACAAACCAGATTTGGACTGGCCTTTTCCACCACCGCTTGAACTTTTCGGCTCTCTAGTTTCTAGCTAGCGACGATAGGTGGCGCATAGGCACTTTCTTGTTTTCCTCATCTTAATTATGTACTCAGAATGTATATATAGCGGTGTGTCACCCATGTCAAAACTGTCTTGTTGAGTGAGTTGAGTCTACTGTTGAGCCACTCATGCTATAACTGCATAAGTCTTTTTGGCTTTTGTTGATTCTTTACACTTATTTATTAATGAAATAAATTGAATTTTTTCATTTTTTCACCTATAACAAGGAGACTAAAGTCGTCGTTTTCTGACCGACGAGAGAAAAAGAATGTAGAAATTTGAACAATTCTGATAGTTGAAGAGCTTATGAGCGCGTTAATTTGGACAGCGTCGTGGCTGGTCTAAACCTTTATTTTTTATGGAAAATTCGAAAAAATATAGTGACTATTTGTTCATTGCATTTTTCACTTGATTTTTTCACAATGGATTATAAAAAATCATAAACGTGTTTACTTAATTAATTAAAAGCGTAAAAACAAAGCAACTTTTAATTAAAAGCTTCTTACGTAACAAATACCTCTCCTCAAGACAACAATTTAACCCATTATCAAATCTTACCGAGCCTACCATTCATGGCAATTACAATTAGCACATTGGCCAAAGGGATACACAAACGTCTACATATATACACACATTTGTGTATCCCTTTGGCCTCACACACTAGACCAGCGTAAAATGGAAACTAATTATCGAGCTTTGTGCGCGCGTTTGTTGTTGCTCGCAGCGATCGTTGCTCTGAAGATCCGAGTTAAAACATGTAAACTCGACGAGCGAAAGGAGAGTTTATACTGCTTCAAAGGGAAACGCCGCCAAGATGTGGATGAAAAATGTAGATGACGTTTGGTATAGTATAAATTAATTTCGATTCAAGTTTTCGCCTATTGTCACGAAAATTGTTCCTTCAATTAAACGAAATTCTTATACGATTCAACCGAAACATAAAAAAAGAACATAATTCGAACTTCGATTCGCGCGAAAACGCATTTGCGAATCCCCCTCCGTTCATTAAAAAGTATGGCTCCCCGCGGGCTGCTCGTATATATATATTTATACACACATACACACAGTCTATACATATACTCGTAGTCTCAACGACCTCGTTATTTTCGATTTAGCATGAATTTAAATTGAAACTCTACGCGGCAAGCTCTCGACACACAATGTTATACGCATTGACTTTGCACGGATAATCATCCACTTTTCGATTACGTGCTCTGCTGCTACATGCTGTTGGTTTAATTGGTAGCTTTTGGACAGTCGGCTGCTGATGTAAGGGCTGTTCACATTAATGCGTGAATTTATATTTAAATAAATGTCTTGTTTTCAAATTTCATTATCAATTATTTTGGCTTTTCGGAGATATACAGCCTACTGCGGTAGCAATTTATAGTAGTATACGGGTTTCTATAATCGATTTACCTTTTAGCTTTCTTTTAAATTAAGAAAAAGCTGGCGAAAGCATCCTTTTTTATTTACTGACGCGTTTTTATTTTGTTGGTGAATTTTTGATTTCTAAACAAGTGATTTTGTGGTAGATATAAAATACGTAAATAAAGAAATAAATATAGGTAGACTGTATTTTATGGAAAATAAAAATATCTACAATTTCTTTTTTTAATTTTTGGAATAAGCTAATACGTGTTTTTTAAAATCATATGTCAATCAGCTATACCAAACAAGCCGCATTAATAAACTTAAAATATCCTCACTAGTTGGAATTAAAAATCCTTGAAAATTTCATCATATCCACAGCCAAACAAACCGCAATTACCCAATCTTCAGAAACGCGTCACCTCTACAGCGTTACACCTGGCCTCAAACCATACGATATTTCGGCTCCCTTTGTACTTTATCGGCGCGTTTCACGAGCAGCAACACGTACACGCTCGAGAGCAATTTATGCCGCCGAATCGCCGCGCTAAACACGACACACTGGAAAGCCGACGCAGAGAGAGAGAGAGACAGACGCGCTTTGAACGAGCAATGAGCCGTGAACGCCCCTGAATTAGGCCCCACCGTATACTCTGTGTGTAAGAGTCGATTAATTATCGATTCGACAATTGTCGATGCTTTTGAGGAATGTCGAAAATTTTGTCTCAGATTTTTAAAGACGTGTTAATAAGTCAATTATAAAAGCAATCCTATCGCTATAAATGCAACACGACGACGAGAGCTATAGCTTGGGGCGTTAAAGTTTGATTGACCCGTATGAAGCTTTAATTATTCTAAGTGTATAGCGTATATGGCTGCTGCTTATGCCGCCCGATTACAATCTTGTAGATTATACGTATAGGTATACGTTTGCCATATTACACGGGCGTTTATATTTTCATTGCCTCAATTTAGCCGTAATGGTGGCAGTGCAATCTCGTAATTTCGAGTTAGTGAAATTGATCTCTTAACTGCTTTTTCTCTTATTACTTTCTTTTTGTCTCTCGTTTAATAATAGTTAAAATGTGCGTTTTTTTTGAGGATCATGGCAGGAATTAATAATAGGAGTATTTTTTTTCTGATCTCTTTACGTAAGTAAATGAAAGAAAAAAAAACAGCCCCGAAATCGAAAAAAATATATGCTTGACAGCATCGAGATACATCAGTCACTCGCTGATGTACATCGAAGTACACTCTCTGCATCGGGAAGAACATCGAGGCGGTGAGAACCTGACCGCGAGCCACTCGTAAGTGCATCAACGCGCCTCCTTTGAGGCTAAAGTCTCACGCCTACTAGCCTCTCGAGCTTGGATAGATGTATATATGTATATAGATAGTGCCGGTAAGGTGCAGAGCCGTCCCGCCGGCTAGGTGGCGCCCTCCTTCAGTCTGTGTGTTGTATATATATATATATGTATATATGCTGTATGTGCAGTGGGGTGTATATGGGGTGTTCTGTTGTGGGATGAGATTTTTTTTTGTTTTGTCTTGAGTGTAGGTATTTTTTAAAGGAAAGATTTATAAATGAATGGTGATATTTTTTAAGGGAAGAACTACCTAATGCTTTTGGGATTAAATAGTATTTTTAATTCAATTGAATTGATTTATTACTTTTTGAAAAATTAATTTCCAAGCATTATTTATTTGTATCAAATCAAATATGGGTTAATGTTGCCTCCTTAGAAAGTTCTCTAGAAAATAATAAATTAATAATAAACGTCAGCGGATGGCGCATATTTTCTTTACAAAGAACAAGACTAAAAAAAATTGCTAAACCTAATAAATTCTAATAAAAAAAAATCAACTGCACGATATTATAACACATAACCCTCCATATACACACAAGTATAAAGGTCTTTGGCGATCGAACCTCCAGCAGGCAGGGGGTATATGACGCGTTGCCGCTATATACCACTTCCTCCTCTCCCTCTCCGTCTTCTCGATCTCTCGCCGATGGTTGTACTCTCTCACAGATCACATATACAAGCTCAAAATTTCACATAAACCACCCCGTCATTTTTCACTTTCAGCTCTCTCTCTCTCTCTATAACGAAGTTAATTTTCGCATCTTTTCCTCTGTTTTGATACTCTCACTCTCGAGTCTATGTATGTATACGAGTTGGTGACCCTTTTACAGCAAGTCTGTATATGCATGTACTCGAAAAATATATATAAGGAATGGAAAGCGGAAACTAGGCTAAGTCGCGGCTCGTGTGATGTGTATATACATGCAGTAGTAGTGTCAAAGTATTGGCTGCGGTTAAATTTGATTTGGCTCGTTAGGCCGAGGGCGAGTGCCAAAAGAAGAAAAAGTGGCGGTAGCAGTGTACCACTTGTGCAGTACACACTTCTATATACAAGTGTATATACAATATACATATACACGCGTTGACACCTGTGTGTTGTGTGTATTATATCCTCGAGAATTCAAAGAAATATGTAGCTTATTCGAGAGCAGCTGCTGGAAAAATTGTTGTACTAAAAATTGATTTCGAAAAGTTTCTTCACCCCTCGATCACTATATGTATAATACACACATCTCCCAGAGGACCACAGGGAACCGGATCCAGCTTCCTACGCTCCTGCAGCGGCGTCGACTTACACCTCGGCGGCTGCTGTGTGCATAACCCCGGCCTCTCTACTGTAGCAGTCGCTACTCTCTCTCTCTCCTATTCATTATTCTTACCTAATTTGCCTCGACTGCGCCGAGTAGTAGTCTTCGAGGCTGAGATTTGCTCGGAGCTAAGAACTTGCTTCTGCTCTGCATGAGAGAGAGAGAGAGAGACATGAGAACTTTTGCTTCTGATGATGTCATTTTAGTTTCTTTCTCTAATCGTTCAAATACATCAGGCGTCTGACCATATCTCACTACTAACTACTCATTTTAAATAATGTTACTATATCTATAACGAAATAAGACCTTAGCTTACAGTTCACCAATATTCTAAACCCAGAATAATCCTCCATAAAAAAGCTCCACCATATCACCCCACTTATACAATACAATACACCCTCAAAGGCATATATATATAATACCTATATCCCACCCCCCGAAAAGTGCATTCTCCACATCCGCGCAGTTCTCATCTCTCTCTCTCTCCACCCCCCAGTACCAGCAGCAGCAGCAGCACACACCACCTCCTCTGCAAGCTCCCACCCCTCTCTCGCGCAGTAGCAGCAGCAGCGTGACACACTCCGCGGTACTGCTGCTCTTCAGTTCGGTTCGGTCGGGTCGAGCGCGAACTGGCGGCGGCCGCGTCTCTCCCTCCATCAGGTGTGTGCGTGTGTCCCAAGTATATAGATATATATATACACCTACATGTATACATATAACAGCGACAGAGTGTGCAGCGATACATTATAATATATATATATATGTATATACAACAGTGTGTGCGGGCGGGTATATAGTATACATATATAATAATAAGCCAGTCCGTCGTTGCCACCCCTTATGAGGGAATATCGTGATGGGCTACAACTACTGTCGTGGAGCTGACTCGTCGGTTCTGCTTCTGGTGCTGCTGGTGGTAGTAGCTGCGACCGGAGCTGCTACGGTCGTGAAGGAAAGAGCTGAGGAGTGTACTTCAGAAGAAGTTTGATTTAGAAGAAGAAGCTGTCTCTGGGACCACTGCTGCTGCTGTTGGTGGTGGTGGTGGTGGTGTCAGTGGCTTGACCGGAGCACGGGGCTGGAAACGTGAGTGCGCGGATATATGTATATATATAAGTGAGACAGTGATATTATGATGATGTGTGGGGCTGGTTGGTTTTTCTTCTTTTTTTATAGTCCATATAAATATTGGCTCGATATGAGGATACAATTGAATTTTCCTATTCTGTATACTATGACAAAGTGCATCTTTCATTCGATCATCTCGGCCAAAACTGCGACGTTATACCGAGTATTTTATATATCTATAGGTCGATCAAGAAACGTGTAAATTATCCACATGAATGACGCATTGATTGAGTGCATTTTGTGTATTCAGGCAAAGTTTACACGTTTGAATTGAAACCTGCGGTTATTGCGGACGTTCAAATCAATGTATATATAATTCAAATTCCGCGCTTGGAAAATACAATCTTTCGGAATCGTTCTTATATCTTTAACGACCTCTCACGTCTTCTCGTATTTCAATAAAGCTCAGCCAGAAGACTTTATTATTGTAATTGAGATATTGAGAGCAGTAGGTATATAGAGCGCATATGTCCTTCTGAAGATTAAAAGAGTCACTTGCTAATTCATCTGCTTTAAGGCTAATTTATGTACTCCTACACGGAATGATTTAACTCATTCCAGAATAATACTCTGCATAATTCATCCCTAATTCTCGAGTGACCTGTGGGTTTGAGGTTATGTATTCTAATTATTCAACGGCATTGATTTTTTGTTAGGCAGCGAAATTAGTAGACATTCCTTTTCTCAAAATACCTACTAACTTTAATTAACTTTTACAAATTTCTTTATTCTTCGGCAAACCTGAATAATGAAGGACAATATTGACAGTAGTGAAAACGAGTCTCTTTTACACACCGAAACCTTCCAATAACCAGGATTATCAAACTAAAAAGCTCCTTATTGCAGATAAGGCCTTACATATTTTCTAAAATTTCATCAACCATAATTCCCGCTCAATCTTATCTCTCGGACGCTCATTACGCCTCCAGATTAAACTACGCAAAGTTAAGTGTTGCTGCAGTTTCCCTTGGTTACACCGAAGTTTCCCAGTAGTTTGCATTGTCCTCGTGGAGCTTCAGAATTTTACTTCAAGCTTGTCGCGTAAGGTCAATTGTTATGCAAGCTCCGGCTGAGATATATTCCCTGCTGTGTTCCTAGAGAGAACTTTTCAACGGTATTGCAGTCATTTATCATCAACACGTGTCTTCCTGACAGAAGAGACGATTAGCTACTGCGCTTTTGTGTGTCTATACGTAAGGTTATAGTTTTCCGCGTAATCCTTGAAGCAACAACGTATAAATGTCGTGCATTGAAAGCTCCAACTAGTTCAGACACACACACACACACACACGATTCTAACCTTCAATTTGAAAGTTCGAAGCCATCAAAATCTATATCTGATTATCATCCGACTGCTGACGTGTAATTCAAGGATGAATACATTTAGTGTCTCACGTGTAGAGAGAAAAGTGTTAGTGTAGCGTCACGAAATTGAAATAAATTTGAAAATTTACGATATCGATACGTCGTATTATACATATATATTATATCGACACGCTACACTCGCACCTTGAGCTTTCCGAGGTATAACAGGCTTCAATGCTAGATGTTTACACGACTGAATTTTGAGCAACCCCGAGAGCAAAACTGGGCCACGAATTCGAGCGCGCGCGCGCGCGCGGGCCGCAAGCTCCGAGAGAGCTTTCTTTGTTGGCAAGCCTCGCGTACGTTGCCTTTCAAGAGTTAATCAAGCTAAAAAACTTATTGTTACACCAACTCCCGAGCTTTTTTTGGCTATCCGGCAACGGCTTGCTTGGTGTGTATTTTAATCTGGTTTTGAGAATTCGACGTCGAGCTTTTTGGGAGGTATACCTCTTATAAGTACAAATACGTCTGATTAAGTTTGACCCATTGTACTCTTAATTCCCACCAACACAACTGTCACACAGAGGAACACGTTCCATTTTTTTCACGCTTACGCCATCCATCTTTTTCCCGGCTCGCGCTTTTATTTTTTGTTTACTTCTCGCGGTCGAGTGCTTTTTTTCTCCCACGCGCTCGAAATATTTCGCCTCTTTTTTTCAACTCTCGCTCCGACGCGCTTTTTCGAAGGACACGTCCTCTCTCTCTCTCTAGACAGTCGAATGCTGATGAATTATGCTTTTTCTAGTGTAACCGCATGTGGTTTACCAGTTTTTTACCTAGTTTTATTCTAATATGAATAAATTAACCCGTTCGAAGGATCTATTCAAATTCGTATAATTAAAAATAGGCTATACTTTGCATACATAATCGTATAACAGGGTCGAAGTTTCACGTGTAAGTAGTATACAGTCAGACATAGTCAGCCGTGGATATAGATCGGTCTCGACTGCATATTTCACGCAGACACGTGAATTGATTCACGTTTCAAATGAATTTTTAAATCTTCCCCTCGATTCTTCAGTTTATCGCTTCACCTAATAGTATAAACCGCTTTAAAAAAGCTTGCGCTACTATACGACTGTTATACAGCAAATCGAAATGAAATACAATACTCGCTATCTATCGCTCCTAATCGTTTCGCTAATTTTTTTCCGATGACGGAAAGACACGATATTGTGTCCGTCCGACGAAGCTCTAAGAAAGGTAACCTAGTTCGCAACTTTTGTACATAGCGCGCTTTAATATTTCACAAGCTCTGTGCGACATCGCGAGTCGCATGAAAAAAAGTAAAACTTAAACATTATTTCTGTGGCGTCCAGAAATAGTGACAAGTGACTTTTTTCGAAAACATTTTTTATTTTTGATTTGGCATGTTTTTTTTACCTTTTTTCACTTTAAAAAAAAAAAAAATTAAAAATGCCCTTCTACGCAAATTCCAGCCGAGTGCATAACCGCTTAACTGTATTTTCCGAAATATTGTACCCGGAATAACACCACTTAAGTGAATATCCGTAATGGGAATAACTATTTAAGTTAACCGGCTATTAGACACAGATCCTTTTTTGAGTACCCATACGAACGCAGTATAGGCGTATGAGAAAAATATGATTTTCTTTACTATTTTCCCTCTACTTTTATTGTCTTTTAAGAAAAATTATCTCGATTTTCATCGTTTCTCGACGTTTTTCTTCATTTTTTATCATATAAAACAATATAGGAAATGTCCAAAAACTGGAGATTAAAACAAAAATATCGAGATTCTGGGAGCCCTGAAAGTGCATTATATTTTCGAATTTGGTCATAATTATAATCGATGTGAATCGTGATAAATGTTCTTAAAATAAGACTACAGAAGCACTTTTGCATACACGAATAGTAGATGTATACAATTTAGTAAAATATAACAGATTAAACCAGCTTAGTTGTAAAGTTCCCGTACTACAACTGCATACTTCCCAGAACAATCGCTTAAGGTGAACGTTGTACCAGCTAGCGTAAAGAGGAATAGACGATTTTAAAGCTTAGTACCACCACTGTATTGGTATTTGATGTCTTATCAAATGAGCCAATGCTCAGACTCTTTATCTCCAACTCATTTCTACGAACTTTATAAAATCGCTTTTTTTCTCGAAAACACTTTACACTGTCGTTCTGTGTGCGTGACGACAAGGACGTTATAATATACTGTTTTTCTTGGATTACACACACACAACACGAGAGTTTAATCTCACGGTGATAATGAATATCAATTTCCATCAAGCTAAATCGTTCGATAAAGTCAAGTCAAGTATGTACACACGGCATGTGTCCACTTACGTATGTATCAAGTCTAAAAGCCTATCTCATTCCTATCAAACTTTCCTTTCCTTATTCTTCATATCCTACACACAGACCTACTCCATCACTTCCTAAATCGGCCGCATAATTAACCTTCGCAAATATCTCCGTCATATCAGTCCTGATTAAAAAGAAAAAAAAAGAAACCCTCCTATAATAAACAGTCTCTCAAAACCCCTCGTTTAATCTGGAAAATCTCGGAAAATCCATAGCGGTAAAAAAACAAACACACATACACAGAACGCGACCTTCAGGCGTCGTCCGGGTCAGTTTCGTCGCTCGCGGAAATCGATGGCGGCGCTCCTACAGCCAAGCTTCGTTTAGCTTACCTTCGCGTGCATGCACTCGAAGAAATTTCGTGCAGCCGGTGCACAGCTATGTTATGCCGAACGAAAAGAGCCGAGCCTCCGGATGATGATTTCGCGGCAAAGTGTCGATGTGCTCTTGACCTTAATCGTGGACTCGGCTCTTACGTAATTGGCTCTTTCGATTTTTCTTTTTTTCTTTTTTGTACATATATATAAGTATATTTTGGATAAATTTTTACATCGAGGAGTCCATTTATATCCAACGGACTTACAACATACTCGCGATGTAGGTTACGAGCGTCTCTTTATGTAAAGTCATTTTTTTTTTTCAAGCTTTTCGACATTTCGCGCGCTCGTATCATCCCCCTCTGCGTGAAAGGTTATGGGCTCGTGGTGGTATCATCCATAAATGACCTACATACGACTTGAAAAATTGACGCTATACTCAACTGCGTAGTTCAACCCGGTTTACGCGTTGGTCCGTTTTTTTTTAACGAAATTGGACGTAAAATGTCGGAGGACCGTGAACAAAATTGCCGTTCGATACGATAGTTCGACTTTTTCGTTCTGGTACTTGTTAAATTTGAAGAAGGTTATAGATAATTATAATATTACTTTTTGTATGATGAGCGATTTTAAGTATAACGAGCTTTTTTCGTCTGCATATGTATTTTTAAATTGAATTTCCCGCCAAAGGTACATAAATATGTACTATAGGAAAATTCCGGCGAACGATAGCACAGGCCATTTAAATGTAAAGCTTCTTAGCATTTGAAAGAGATGATACAAAAAGACGAGAATCTCGTGAGACTCGATGTCGTGTCTGACTAAATCCCGTCTTTTCCACTGTAATATAACTTTTCGAACATTATTTCGTGTACATAAATATATATATATACCTGTCACGTGATTGAGC